>JABUQX010073962.1:0-20792 GCA_015478945.1 Trachelipus rathkii | reverse complement strand
ATTGGAGTGGCATAACTAATAAGGAAGAAGGAAAAAAAAAGAACTAACTATAGATCAAAGTCTGAGGCTAAACAACTGAATAAAAAATCTTCTCACTATACGGCAATCGCAGAACACGGAAAGATAATGGAACAACACAACACAACACTCCCCAAATTTTATCAACTAACTAACCTATCAAACAGCTTATCAGGAAGAAATTAATCCACATATTTCCAGTTTTTAGCTATTTTCGTGCCCAAACGAAATTTAAAGGTAAAATTAATCTAAGTTTCATCGTTACCATTTTATTTCAATATAATGGGGAGTTTGGTGTTGTGTATCAAATATTATAATTTTTTATTATATATAAAGAATAAACGAAAAAAACAATAGGTTTGTAAAAGAAGGAATCCAAATAGATATCCAGTTACAAGAAAAAAAAAAATGAAATGCAAGTATTTTCTTTTTAAAAAACAAAAAAACGAATCAGCCCTAGATTTTAATCCCTCGTCAAAAAAAAACGCAATTTTCTTTTTCAAAAAGCGTATGCAGTACAGACACAATAGGCCCACGGTCATGTTGGGATAAAAAACTGGTGAAAACATAATTGAATACTCACTTACTGTTTTGTAATGTATGTCTTTAAAGCAGGCCTCAATCATTAGTCTTTTTAAGTTACACATTTAGTTTGAAAAGAATTATTGTTAACAGTCTGTTCAAAACACCCAACGCAAGGCCCATCGTCCCTAACGGCCGCATGCGCGTCGGCCTGGTCGAGCCACAAAACCCCCGATTTCACTAAGATTCGTGAAACTTCTCTACAACCTACCATCTGTCATGCGACATGGGAGTCCATTCTTATACTCGCCGTCAGACCCATGACACATTTGTTTATTAATAGACAGATGATATATGTTCAAAGATATTGATATAATTGTATCTATTCAAAACAATATTTACTCTAAATAAGCCTAATAAATGACTATATATTTATATATATATTATTATTGATATATTAAATATACTATTAAAATTATTAAATATACTATATATCTATATATATAAAAAACGATATAATATTACTATATATAATTATTATCATTAATTTAATTATAATATATATAATATATATTATCTATATTATTATACTTAATTTAATAATATATTAAATACCAATACTTATAATATTTAATATATATATATAATATATAGTATAATTACATATTAATATATATTTATAATTATATTTATTTATATATAATATTTAAATCCATATATATTATATATAACTATATGTATTAATATAATATATAAATATATATATAAACTATATATATATTATATATTAATTATATATATATTATATTAATATTTAATAATATATGAGCTACTCGACACCACATGCAACGCCTATCAGTATAGCTGCACGCATATTGGCTCCATATTTCTTGTCAATATTAAATCTTTTACTTACATCGCTACCAGAATTAAAAATGGAAATTGATACATTTCGCCATATTTATATGGAACATTTCCATACAACAACACCTGAGGGCACTGATACACAAATATTCTATGTATTAAACACCTTTCCACACAGAAGGGAAATCTCAATCATTAAATTCATTAAAAAAAAAAAAAAAAAAAAAAAAAAAAAATCAAGAAAAAAAAGAGAAACAAAAAAAAAAAAAAAAAAAAAAAAAAAAAAAAAATGAATAATTATTAAAAATAATAAAAAAAAAAAACGTATAAATTAAAAAAAATATATTTTTAATAATTATTAAAAAAAAAATAAAAATACATAAATTCTTAATTAAAAAAAAAAAAAAAAAAAAAAAAAAAAAAAAAAAAAAAAAAATACAAAATAAAGATATGATAAGAAAATCTTAAATTATAAAATTTTAATTAAAAGTAAAACAAAAATTAAAATTAAAAGAGAAAATAAAGAATAAAATATCTCATTAAATAATTAGAACGATTAAAATATATAATATTCACAGTAATAATTTCAACACAAGAAAATATGAGACATAATTAGCCAAAGAAAATATTGACACTAAAAAATATAATCAAAAGAAATGATGAGTCGTCCTATTTAAAATATTTCACAACTTCTCTTGGTTTAGCCCCTCATTACACAAGAGACCAATCATCACAGCTCCAAATAATTAGTTTGATTAGTAATTAAAGAATCAAATATTTTAATCAATCAATAATAATAATTATATAATTTAATGAATAAAAATTAATTATATAATTAATGGAAGAGAAAAATAATACATTAATAAATAAAATATTCAATAATCATAAAACAATATATTGAATATAATAATTAAAGAAATTCAGTGTATGATTATTATTAATTATATGTATTTATCTTTTGGGTCACTAAACTCAAAAATATTATGGCATATTTAAAGTTAAAAAATAAAATAGAGAATATTTTAAAAAATTTATAGTTATAATTTAGGAGTCACTATTATTGGAAGATTAAATTAATAGTATTAAGAAAATAAGTTTTTGTTTGTTCCGATTTCTTTATTGATTTTTATTTATTTTGGATATTATTATTATTATTATTAATATATTATTTATTATTATTATTATATCTATTATTTTTATTTATTATTATTATTATTATTTAGTAGATTATTATTATCATTATTAAGGTTTTGATTATTGCGACTTATTATTTAAGTAACGTTTTCCAAAAAAATATCTATTATTGATTATTTGTATTCATATTTATTATTATTATTATCGATTATTAATTATTGATTATTATTATTATTATTTATTATTATTATTCATGATTATTATTATATTATTATTATTATTATATTAATATTATTGATTATTATTATTTTTTTTTTTTTCAAATATTTTTCCACAACAGCAAAAGTGATCCCTGATACTCAATAAAAGGAGATTGAGATGCCCTATCTGGCCATCAATAGAGTCAAAAATTCATATAGACCAGATAGTAGCACATCACACAACGATTTAGATTTAAAATTTGAAGAAACTATATATATACTCAAAAACAACCTTGTTTCTCAGTGATTCACAATTTTGGATTCATTAGAACAAGGTATCAGTTTACTTCAAACTTTGCTGTGATGGTCCGCTCATTTGCTTAGCTTGCAAAACTTTACGGAAATATAGGAAAAATAAAAACTTCTCCGATCCTGCATTGCGATTTATTTAGGATTCATCAAAAACGCTTTTCGGCGCGTTTATAACATGAATTTGATCATGAGTGCATATCACTACTAAGTAAAAGTTAGACACATAGCTAAAAAAATGGCGGCCCTTTTTGAACGCCATTTTAGGCTGAAATTCAGAGGGCTATCGGGAACGACCTTGTACAAAATGGTTAAAAAGCTACCGACGCTTAATTAAAGGAGAGTCTCAATACGTGAAAAGCGGCTAAGTCGAAAAAACACGAAATACACAAACAACACAGACCTGTCAAACAATCAGATTCGGGCCGTACCCATGGGCTCAATTCTTTAGACCAATGCATCCGTATTACTTCTATGACAAAATTGATCTGGCCTTCAACTTTCGTGCAGCCGGCCTCTTTCTATTAGTCTCTCATTTGCAGACCGACACCTCTATCTTAATTAAATGATAAAAATGAGGACAGTCTCTATCTCCGAGAAGTCTCTATCTCGTTTTAAAAGCAGTAGTACATTACAAAAATATTAACGCTACTCTCAACGTAAATCTAACAATAATATCTATATATAGTATTTTGTGCCGGACGCAACAAACCAACTAACGATTTGTAAATATCAAAAGGAGGTTGAACAAGGTAGGAAAGTGAAAACACTGGGCTGTCCAAATGCTAAAAAATATACTGGGAATAACATTGGAATGACTAAGAAGCCGAGGATCATTTAAACGAAAACATCATTAACCAGCCCCTAGTTACGGGGCCCCAGCGTTCGGAGCGCGGGGAGATGTACCCAATGTATTATGCTAATTACAAATCCAAAAAATATTGAACCTCGTTTCCCATTGTTAAGGGCATGCAAGAAACTCAATATACTACAATGGTTACCACAAGGATACCCATATCAAAGCAACTAAACTATTACAGACACCTTCACCAATTCGGCTGCGGCCGATACTCCTTGGCCTTCGATGCCGCAAAAGCCTATTCATACGTCGCCTAATTTTACGGTCAAATACAACGGGAGGACCCTGTTTACGGAGTCATTACAACAAAGGACCATTTATTCAATAAAACTAGAAAAGAAGAGTTGGGTGTATGGTGGGTGTTTGATGGTGTAATTCGGTATTGACCAATGGAAGAGCTGTATGTACAATCTGCTCTAAAACAGCGTAAATGCTGTTCGCTCTCATTTGTTTCCATGCGTCAAGTTTAATTTTTCTTTTTCCCAAATATATATATATATATATATTTTAAATAACTGAATATATATAATATAACTAAATTTTATATAAATATTATATATTATACTTATATACTTAAAATATATAATAAATAATATATTATATACTACATATTATCTTAATATATATAATATATTTATAATGTGTGTGTGCTGTGTGTGTGAATCAACGGTTTGACCTCAGATTTCGATGATTGAGTCGTATTCAAAATAGATCATGACCCTGTATTCAGAAAATTCTCGTAATACTACACTTATTCTATATAACAGAATATGATATAGTTATATTTGCCAGCAAAAAAGTACCCCAACTTGGAATTAAACGATATTTGTAACCTACCTTTTTCCTAAAGAGGTTTCAAAATGAGTCCCACAGAGTTAATTGCAGTTAGGACAGTGGACTTGGACCATTAATCCCTTCAACCTTTCTTATATTTCTATATTTTCTCAATCGAAGGTATAATTGATAAACCTTATGATGACATTCCCACAAATTGAATCAATGCCAGTTGACACTATTTTTAACGGTATTAGAAAAAATAAACTACTTTCATGAAGAATTAGAAATTTTGAACGCATAAAACCATTTATAATATTTAATGCGAAAAATGTATAGCTTAAATTTCATTATAAAATATTAAAATATGAATTTTCAGCGCATATTCTATTAATAGTACGTACACAATATATCATATTTTTATCAAAAATGGAAAAGTGATATATATATATATATATATATATATACTGATATATATATTAATATATATATGTTTATATTAATAGAATATATTATTATATATATATATATATTATGATATATATATATATATAATATTATATACTATTATATTATGATATATAATTATATTATAATATATATATTATACTTATATTATATATTATATAATAGTATATATATAAAATTATATATTATATATAATATATATTTATATATATATATATATATTATATCTATTATATCGTATATATATATTATATATAATATATTATATATTATATTATAAGTTATATCTTTATTTTACGACTTGTTACCTATCTATATTATTAATATATATATATAATTATATATTTTACTATACTATATATATATATATATACGTATTATGAGAAGGCGTAGATATAGTAACTATTGGTAATATGATATATATATAGCGATACCGTGGGTTTGGTTAGCCTAATTAGTAATGTGGTTGGATTCTTGATCCAAATTGCAGGCGTTAAGTCTAAGAATGTTCCAATTGTTAGTATGTTAAATCAGGTTTCGTATAAGAATTGTTTTCGTTCACCCCTTTTTTTTTTTTTTGTTTCTTTTTACTTTTTTTTTTATTTTTTTTTACATATTCATCTTCTACCTAGCAATTTTTTGTCTTACGTGAAATTTTTATTAACTACAGTTGAACGAAAATAAATACTAAATTTCTCAGCGTTTTGTTTAGTTCCCCTTTGTTTCATTTTTTATTTATTTGTTTATTATTTTTTTTTTATTAATATTTTTGAGGTTAAAAAAATTAAATGGGAAACTACTGCAATATGCTTAACTCAATAAATCATAAAAAGAGCTTAAATTTCTTAGATTGAACGACATTGATCTGTTAATCTGTTACATTTGTTTTAAATATCATACAATTGGCAAAAAATATAATTTATTTCATAAAAATAGGTACTTTATTCCAACAAAATAACCCATTCATAAAATAATAATATATTGAAAAATGCATTGAATCTCTTAAAATATTTTGATAATAGGAGAAGGGCAAATTAAAACCAATTTGTCAAATGTATGATCATGTCAGAAATTAACATTTGCCACAGAAATGGGGTCTCCTTCCCATTGTTAATGAGCTAACTATCGACAATGGAAACTACCTATGAACCGAAAAAGAAGCTTGCAGAAGAGGGAAAGAAGGCCACGGAAACGCTGTTAATTAGTTGGCTTAATGCAATTTTCTTTCGAGCTCATGGATGAAAAGGGAAAGTTTTTCTAACACAAATGAGAGAATGTGAAGAAGAGAGATAATGTGTTCTAATTGAAAGCAGTACATATTCTTATTTTTTTATTATTCTTTTATGTTCCTTCCTTGAATAGGCTCCGTTAGGCCGCGAATAGGGATGATTTATGTGTTTAAAAAAAAAAAAAAAAAAAAAAAAGAAAAAAACAATCTTTTACAGGGTACAACATATATCTCACTTAGCACAGCTGTAACCTGGGAAGCGGAATCCTGGAACCTTGCGAAATCACAAGTTCAGACTCACTTAACCCCAACACCCATAAGGCAATAAATAATACGTTTATAATCTTAAATAAATTTAAAACAACAAAAAAAATTTTATTGTATATTATAATTAGATTATAATTATATTTTGTTAAATTTTTGATCTTTTATATCTTAAAATAATATTCTTATGCGAAGTGTATTTTGATTTTTAAATAGTATGGGTTTACAAAAAATGAATTGGTTTATAATATATATATATATATATATAGTATATATGTATATATATATATATATATAGTAGTATATAATATATATAGTATAATATCATATACCTATATATATATATCATACTATAATATATACTACCTATATATATATATCGAACAACAGGCAAAGCCAACAATCAATTTAACACATTAAGACAGAGAACAAATTCATTCCTCAAGAGACTCCGAACCTTGCGACTTTACTATCTATCTGAGGGCTGTTGTTGAAGAGTTCGAGTCCTTTACGCGGTGAAATTCCCCCCGTTCTTATCAATGCCAAATTTTGTCTGCCTTCAATTGTGTTTTCCATGTCCCGCCTTCCGTTTACTTTTTTGGATGTCTCCATATGTAATCCAAGAATATCCTACCGGGATGTCTATGGATGTCCCAACCAGGTTTCCCAGACCACTTCTAGAGATTATAATAAAGTTACGCTTATTCAAAACAGTTATACGGAAGGCAGGGACATGGAAAACTGGTTTCGAGAGCTTCGATTAATCTAGGGCAACCGGTATTGGAACCAATGGAAGCCTCATGTACATGTCTAACTAGCGAGATGCTGTCGCCTCGTGTTGATCCTGCGTCAAGTTAAATTTTCTTATATATATATAATATATTCTTATATATACTACTAATATATAATATATATATATATAATATATATATAAATATACTATATATATAATATATATATATATATATATATGTGTCGTGACGTAAGATCCGTGTTTGCTCAGATTTCGATGATTGAGTCGTATTTACAATTGATATGAATCTGTATCTCAAATTACCTGTAACAATTATTATCAAAGAATATGATATATTTTATTTTCCACAAAAAAATACCCCAACTAATTTAAACTTTTTTAAACTCTTTTTTGTGAGGATTTCAAAATTAAAATTTTTAATAAAGCATTTCACCTCTATATTTCATTATTTCATCAATACATTATTTTATATTATATTTTCTATATTATTTAATCGAAGGTATAAGATTGATAAACCTTATGATGACATTTCCACAAATTAGAAATCAATGCCCTAGTTGAACAAGTTTTTAAGGTTATACGGCAAAACTCCCTGTTCATAATCTAGAAATTTGATCATGTCCATAAAACAATTTAATAATATTAATGAAATAATTTTATTAAATGCATATAAAAAATATAAATAATTATTTAGATATTATAGCTTCCAGCATAAGTTAAATCACTTAAATACTGTACACAAAAAAAAATAAAAATTATTATCAATAAATAAGATAAAATGAAATAATATAAAAACAAGTACCTAATATATATATATCTATATTATATATTTATATATATTCTATTATATTTCTATATATCTTCTATATATATTATTTATACAATAATAGTATTATATATATACTATATATTATATATAGTATATATATTATATATATATGATATATAATAAATATAATATATTGTAAATATATACTATATATTATAATATATATATTAGTATATTATAATATATATATATAAAATATATATATATATATATATATTTTATATATAATATTATTTATATATATATAATAGTATATAAATATAATTATATATATTATATATATATATATATATATAATGTAACATATATAATATTAATTATAATACATATATATATATAATATAAATATAATAATATTTTTTTTATTTATTTATATTACTACTATTATATACTCCCTTGCTTGGGTTTGGCTAGCCTAATAGTAATGTGTTGGATTCTTGATCCAAAGTTGCAGGGTTCTAATCTAAGAATTCCAATTGTAGTTATGTAAATCAAGTTTCGTATAAGATTTTTTTCCCCTATTTCTTTTTTTTTTTTTTTTTCTTTTTTTTCTTTTTTTTGACAATTATCATCATTCTACCTACCAATTTTTGTTTACGTTGAAATTGAAAAGCTGTATTGGAACGAAATAAATACTAATTTCTCAGCGTTTTGTTTAGTTCCCCTTGTTCATTTTTTATTTATTTGTTATATTTTTATATTAATATTTTTTGAGGTTAAAAAATAATTAAATGGGAAACTACTGAACAATTGCCTGAACGGGAAATGAAAGAGAAATAACCATCTTATGTGAAAAGAAAAGGGAAATTTATTCGGAAGGTTCTGAACCTCTCAAAGAAAGTTCAGGAGAAAAGGAATCTAAACAATGGAAAAGGTTAAGTGATTTAGAGCTAGTGAAAAGTAAGTTGGAGAGCGAAATGCCCGCCAATGAAGAAGCGAATGTACTTTTTAAGGAAGAGATGAAAGAAGAGAAAGAAGAACTTTTTTGAAAGTTAGAGGAAAAGGCTAAAAAACGCAAAGAAGGAGTAGCGATTAAAGATGAGATGAAAATGGCGGAAAAGGAAATGTTTTTCTAAACAAGAATGTTAATAATGGCAATCAAAAACACCCAAAGAAGTCTGACATATCTTTTCTTTATCATTATTTTTTATCGTTCATCCTTGAGTAGGTCCCGTCAGGAAATGAAATTTGTGTTTGTTTAAATCAAAATAAAAAAAACAAAAAAAAAAAAAAACCAATCTTTTAAGCAGCGGTACTTATTATCCACTGAGCCCGCGTAACTTGCAACCCTGGAATCGAACCTCCGGTACCTTCGAATCACAATTCAGACACACAACCTCCAACACCATACTGCGCGATAAATATTAATATAATTCTTAATATATTTTAAACTAACAAAATAAAAATTATTATATATACGAAGATGAAATTAATTTTTTTACAATTATTTAGCTTCCTACATATATATAAAATATATTATAGACTGAAGTTAATTTTGTTTAAAAATATGGTGTTTTTAACAAAAATTGAATTGTTTATATAATATATTATTATATATATTATATATATATTATATAAGCATGAGTATATATATATATATTACATAATAATAATATATATACCTATACCCACTAATATTTGAACAAAGGCAAACACAATTAATTAACATTAATTAGACAGAGAAAAATTTTATTCTCTAAGGACTCGAACCTTCGACTTTACTATCTATTTGAGAGGCTGTTGTTGAAGGTTCGAGTCCTTACGCCGGTAAATTTCCCCCCGGCTTATCATTGCAAATGTCGCCTTCATGTGTTTCCATGTCCTCGCCTTCCTTTACTTTTTTGGCAATTTCATGAACCCAGAATTATCCTACCGGGATGTCATGGATTCCCAACAGGGTTTCCAAGACCCTTCTATGGATTATAATAAGTACCGATTTTCAAAACAGTTATACGGAAGCAGGGGACATGAAAACTGTTTCGAGGCTTCCTTATCTGGGCAACGGTATTGGACCAATGGAAGAGCCTCATGTACATTGTCTAACAGCGAAGATGCTGTCGCCTCTTTGAGTCCCTGCGTCGAGTTAAATTTTTCTTATATATATATATATATATATATATATATATATATATATATATATATATATATATATATATATATATATATATATATATATATATATATATAGTTATATTTTTCTTATATATATATATATATATATATATATGTGTGTGTGAATCCGTGTTTGCTCAGATTTCGATGATTGAGTCGTATTTACAATTGATATGAATCTGTATCTTAAATACTGTATACAATTATTTATCAAGAATATTTTTTTTCCACTAAAATACCCACCTTGAATAAAACTTTTTTAAACTCCTTTTCCTAAAGAGGTTTCAAAATTAAAATTTTTAAATTAAAGCATTTCACCTCTATATTTCATTATTTCATTCAATATTTCTATATTTCTATATTTCATTAATCGAAGGTATAATTGATAAACCTTATGATGACATTCCCACAAATTAGAAATCAATGCCCTAGTTGAACTATTTTTAAGGTTATTAGGAAAAAAACTATTTCATGAGATTTAGAAATTTTGAATGCATAAAACAATTTAATAATTATTAATGAAAAATGTATGTAAAATGCATATAAAATATAAAATATTAGAATATTTCAGCAATATTCTATTAATAGGTACTGTACACAAAAATATATTTTATCATATAAATGAAAAGTGATATATATATATATATATATATATATATATATATATATATATATATATATATATATATATATATATATATATATATATATATATATATATATATATATATATATATATATACTGTGTATATATATATATATATATATATATATATATATATATATATATATATATATATATATATATATATATATATATATATATATATATATATATATAGCAGATACCGTGGGTTTGGTTAGCCTAATGGTAATGTGTTGGATTCTTGATCCAAAGTTGCAGGGTTCTAATCTAAGAATTTCCAATTGTTAGTTATGTAAATCAAGTTTCGTATAAGATTTTTTTCCCCCTATTTTTTTTTTTTTTTTTTTTTTTTTTTTTTTTTTTTTTACTTATCCTTTATTCTACCTTGCAATTTTTGTTTACGTGAAATTTTTATTAACTACAGTTGAACGAAAATAAATACTAAATTTCTCAGCGTTTTGTTTAGTTCCCCTTTGTTTCATTTTTTATTTATTTGTTTATTATTTTTTTTATTATTAATATTTTTGAGGTTAAAAAAATTAAATGGGAAACTACTGCAATATGCTTAACTCAATAAATCATAAAAAGAGCTTAAATTTCTTAGATTGAACGACATTGATCTGTTAATCTGTTACATTTGTTTTAAATTTCATAAAATAAATAATATTATTGAAAATGTTGAAGTTGTCTTAAAATTTTTTGATAATGGAGAAGGGAAATTGAAACCTATTTCAAATGTATGATCAGTCAGAAATAAATTTCATGAATGGTTCCTCCATTGTTAATGATGCTAATAAAATGGAAAACCTATGAAGCCGAAAAAGAAGCTTGCAGAAGAGGAAAAGGCTAAAGAAACTGCTGTTAATTAGTTGGTTAATGCATTTTTTTCGATGCTCATGGATGAAAAGGAAAGTTTTTCTAAAAATAAGAAGATTAAAAGGAAATCAAAGACCAAAGAAGTCTGACATATCTTTTTTATTATTATTATTTTATGTTCCTTCCTTGAATAGGGCCCTGGCCGCGAATGGTGATTATGTGTTTAAAAAAAAAAAAAAAAAAAAAAAAAACAATCTTTTACAGGGTACATATATCCACTAGCGTAACTGAACCTGGGAATCGAACTCCGGACCTTCGATTCACAAGTTCAGCACACTAACCCCAACACCATAAGGCGATAAATAAATTTATAATCTTAAATATATTTAAACTAACAAAATAAAATTTATTTATATATACGAAGATGAAATTAATTTTTTAAATTATTTGATCTTTATATATAAATATATTTAGCTGAAGTTAATTTTGTTTTAAATATATGGTGTTTTTACAAAAATTGAATTGGTTTATATATATATATATATATATATATATATATATATATATATATATATATATATATATATATATATATATATATATATATATATATATATATATATATATATATATATATATATATATAATAAAAATAAACATATATAACTATATATATAATATTTATCTATATATATATTTGAACAAAGGCAAGCAACAATCAATTTTAACAACATTAAGACAGAGAAAAATTTCATTCTCGTAAGGACTCGAACCTTCGACTTTACTATCTATCTGAGAGGCTGTTGTTGAAGGTTCGAGTCCTTACGCCGGTGAAATTTTCCCCCGTCTTATCATTGCAAATTTGTCGCCTCAATTGTGTTTTCCATGTCCGCCTTCCTTTACTTTTTTTGGATGTTCATGTAACCCAGAATCACCCTACCGGGATGTCATGGATTCCCAACAGGGTTTCCAAGACCCTTCTATGGATTATAATAAGTACCGATTTTCAAAACAGTTATACCGAAGCAGGGGACATGAAAACTGTTTCGAGAGGCTTTCTTATCTGGGCAAGTGTATTGGACCAATGGTAGAGCCTCATGTACATTGTCTAAACGCGAAGATGTTGTCGCCTCTTTGGAATCTGCGTCAACTTTAATTTTCTTATATATATATATATATATATATATATATATATATATATATATATATATATATATATATATATATATATATATATATATATATATACTCATATCTTTAAATTTTTATATATATATATATATATATATATATATATATATGTGTGTGTGTGTGTGTGTGTGAATCCGTGTTTGCTCAGATTTCGATGATTGAGTCGTATTTACAATTGATATGAATCTGTATCTTAAATACTGTATACAATTATTTATCAAGAATATGATATTATTTTTTTCCACAAAAATACCCCAACTTGAATTAAACTTTTTTAAACTCCTTTTCCTAAAGAGGTTTCAAAATTAAAATTTTTAAATTAAAGCATTTCACCTCTATATTTCATTATTTCATTCAATATTTCTATATTTCTATATTTCATTAATCGAAGGTATAATTGATAAACCTTATGATGACATTCCCACAAATTAGAAATCAATGCCCTAGTTGAACTATTTTTAAGGTTATTAGGAAAAAAACACTATTTCATGAGATATAGAAATTTTGAATGCATAAAACAATTTAATAATTATTAATGAAAAATGTATGTAAAATGCATATAAAATATAAAATATTAGAATATTTCAGCAATATTCTATTAATAGGTACTGTACACAAAAATATATTTTATCATAAATGAAAAGTGATATAATAATAATAATAATATGTAATAATATATATATATAATATAATAATAATAATATATAATAATATATATGTATAATAATATATATATATATATAATATATAATATAATATATAATATATAACCAATAATATAATAATAATATATATATATATATATATAATAATATAATAATAATAATAATATATAATAATAATAATAATAATAATATATATATAATATATATATAAAAATATATATATAATATATATATAACAATATTAATATATATATATATATAATATGTATAATAATATATAATAATAATATATATATATATATATATAATAATAATATATATAATATATATATATAATATATATATAATATATATATATAATATAATATATAATATCAATATAATATATGTAATATAATAATATGTAATAATAATATATATATATAATATAATAATATATGTATATATATATATATATATATATACTATTAATATTAAATTTACCCTAGCTGAACTGGGTTTGGTTAGCCTAATGGTAATGTGTTGGATTCTTGATCCAAAGTTGCAGGGTTCTAATCTAAGAATTTCCAATTGTTAGTTATGTAAATCAAGTTTCGTATAAGATTTTTTTCCCCCTTTTTTTTTTTTTTTTTTTTTATTTTTTTTTGACATATTCATCATTCTACCTAGCAATTTTTGTTTACGTGAAATTTTTATTAACTACAGTTGAACGAAAATAAATACTAAATTTCTCAGCGTTTTGTTTAGTTCCCCTTTGTTTCATTTTTTATTTATTTGTTTATTATTTTTTTTATTATTAATATTTTTGAGGTTAAAAAAATTAAATGGGAAACTACTGCAATATGCTTAACTCAATAAATCATAAAAAGAGCTTAAATTTCTTAGATTGAACGACATTGATCTGTTAATCTGTTACATTTGTTTTAAATTTCATAAAATAAATAATATTATTGAAAATGTTGAAGTTGTCTTAAAATTTTTTGATAATGGAGAAGGGAAATTAAAACCTATTTCAAATGTATGATCAGTCAGAAATAAATTTCATGAATGGTTCCTCCATTGTTAATGATGCTAATAAAAATGGAAAACCTATGAAGCCGAAAAAGAAGCTTGCAGAAGAGGAAAAGGCTAAAGAAACTGCTGTTAATTAGTTGGTTAATGCATTTTTTTCGATGCTCATGGATGAAAAGGAAAGTTTTTCTAAAAATAAGAATGTTAAAAGGAAATCAAAGACCAAAGAAGTCTGACATATCTTTTTTTATTATTATTATTTTATGTTCCTTCCTTGAATAGGGCCCTGGCCGCGAATGGTGATTATGTGTTTAAAAAAAAAAAAAAAAAAAAAAAAAAAAAACAATCTTTTACAGGGTACATATATCCACTAGCGTAACTGAACCTGGGAATCGAACTCCGGACCTTCGATTCACAAGTTCAGCACACTAACCCCAACACCATAAGGCGATAAATAAATTTATAATCTTAAATATATTTAAACTAACAAAATAAAATTTATTTATATATACGAAGATGAAATTAATTTTTTAAATTATTTGATCTTTATATATAAATATATTTAGCTGAAGTTAATTTTGTTTTAAATATATGGTGTTTTTACAAAAATTGAATTGGTTTATATATATATATATATATATATATATATATATATATATATATATATATATATATATATATATATATATATATATATATATATATATATATATATATATATATTTGAACAAAGGCAAGCAACAATCAATTTTAACAACATTAAGACGGAGAAAAATTTCATTCTCGTAAGGACTCGAACCTTCGACTTTACTATCTATCTGAGAGGCTGTTGTTGAAGGTTCGAGTCCTTACGCCGGTGAAATTTTCCCCCGTCTTATCATTGCAAATTTGTCGCCTCAATTGTGTTTTCCATGTCCGCCTTCCTTTACTTTTTTTGGATGTTCATGTAACCCAGAATCACCCTACCGGGATGTCATGGATTCCCAACAGGGTTTCCAAGACCCTTCTATGGATTATAATAAGTACCGATTTTCAAAACAGTTATACGGAAGCAGGGGACATGAAAACTGTTTCGAGAGGCTTCCTTATCTGGGCAACGGTATTGGACCAATGGAAGAGCCTCATGTACATTGTCTAACAGCGAAGATGCTGTCGCCTCTTTGAGTCCTGCGTCAAGTTAAATTTTTCTTATATATATATATATATATATATATATATATATATATATATATATATATATATATATATATATATATATATATATATATATATATATATATATATATATATATATATATGTGTGTGTGTGAATCCGTGTTTGCTCAGATTTCGATGATTGAGTCGTATTTACAATTGATATGAATCTGTATCTTAAATACTGTATACAATTATTTATCAAGAATATGATATTATTTTTTTCCACAAAAATACCCCAACTTGAATTAAACTTTTTTAAACTCCTTTTCCTAAAGAGGTTTCAAAATTAAAATTTTTAAATTAAAGCATTTCACCTCTATATTTCATTATTTCATTCAATATTTCTATATTTCTATATTTCATTAATCGAAGGTATAATTGATAAACCTTATGATGACATTCCCACAAATTAGAAATCAATGCCCTAGTTGAACTATTTTTAAGGTTATTAGGAAAAAAACTATTTCATGAGATTTAGAAATTTTGAATGCATAAAACAATTTAATAATTATTAATGAAAAATGTATGTAAAATGCATATAAAATATAAAATATTAGAATATTTCAGCAATATTCTATTAATAGGTACTGTACACAAAAATATATTTTATCATAAATGAAGAATTTTGATATATATGTATATATATAATAATAATAATAATAATAATAATATATAATATAATAATATATGTAATAATATATAATAATATATATATATATAATAATAATAATAATAATATAATAATAATAATATAATAATATAATAATATAATAATAATAATAATAATATGTATATATAATAATATGTAATAATAATAAAAATATATATATATATATATAATAATATATATTATATATATAATAATAATAATAATGTAATAATAATAATATAATAATAATAACAATAATATAATAATAATATATATGTATGTAATATATATATATATATGTATATAATAATATATATATATATATATAATATATAATATGTAATAATATATGTATATATAATAATATATATAATATATGTATATATATATATATAATAATAATAATATATATCATAATAGCTATATATATATATAACGATACCGTGGGTTTGGTTAGCCTAATGGTAATGTGTTGGATTCTTGATCCAAAGTTGCAGGGTTCTAATCTAAGAATTTCCAATTGTTAGTTATGTAAATCAAGTTTCGTATAAGTTTTTTTCCCCCCTTTTTTTTTTTTTTTTTTTTTTTTTTTTTTTTTTTTTTTTTTTTTTTTTTTTTTTTTTTTTTTTTTTCATTCTACCTTTCAATTTTTGTTTACGTGAAATTTTTATTAACTACAGTTGAACGAAAATAAATAATAAATTTCACACCGTTTTGTTTAGTTCCCCTTTGTTTAATTTTTTATTTATTTGTTTATTATTTTTTTTATTATTAATATTTTTGAGGTTTAAAAAAATTAAATGGGAAACTACTGCAATATGCTTAACTCAATAAATCATAAAAAAGCTTAAATTTCTTAGATTGAACGACATTGATCTGTTAATCTGTTACATTTGTTTTAAATTTCATAAAATAAATAATATTGAAAATGTTGAAGTTGTCTTAAAATTTTTGATAATTAAGAAGGGAAATTGAAAAGTATTTCAAATGTATGATCAGTCAAAAATAAATTTCATGAATGGTTCCTCCATTGTTAATGATGCTAATAAAAAAGGAAAACCTATGAAGCCGAAAAAGAGGCTTGCAGAAGAGGAAAAGGCTAAACAAACTGCTGTTAATTAGTTGGTTAATGCATTTTTTTCGATGCTCATGGATGAAAAGTAAAGTTTTCTAAAAATAAGAAGATAATCAAGACAAGAAGTCGACATATCTTTTTATTATTATTTTATGTTCCTTCCTTTAAATAAGGCCCTGGCCGCGAATGGTGATTATGTGTTTAAAAAAAAAAAAAAAAAAAAAAAAAAAACAATCTTTTACAGGGTACATATATCCACTAGCGTAACTGAACCTGGGAATCGAACTCCGGACCTTCGATTCACAAGTTCAGCACACTAACCCCAACACCATAAGGCGATAAATAAATTTATAATCTTAAATATATTTAAACTAACAAAATAAAATTTATTTATATATACGAAGATGAAATTAATTTTTTAAATTATTTGATCTTTATATATAAATATATTTAGCTGAAGTTAATTTTGTTTTAAATATATGGTGTTTTTACAAAAATTGAATTGGTTTATATATATATATATATATATATATATATATATATATATATATATATATATATATATATATATATATATATATATATTTGAACAAAGGCAAGCAACAATCAATTTTAACAACATTAAGACGGAGAAAAATTTCATTCTCGTAAGGACTCGAACCTTCGACTTTACTATCTATCTGAGAGGCTGTTGTTGAAGGTTCGAGTCCTTACGCCGGTGAAATTTCCCCCCGTCTTATCATTGCAAATTTGTCGCCTCAATTGTGTTTTCCATGTCCGCCTTCCTTTACTTTTTTTGGATGTTCATGTAACCCAGAATTATCCTACCGGGATGTCATGGATTCCCAACAGGGTTTCCAAGACCCTTCTATGGATTATAATAAGTACCGATTTTCAAAACAGTTATACGGAAGCAGGGGACATGAAAACTGTTTCGAGAGGCTTCCTTATCTGGGCAACGGTATTGGACCAATGGAAGAGCCTCATGTACATTGTCTAACAGCGAAGATGCTGTCGCCTCTTTGAGTCCTGCGTCAAGTTTAATTTTTCTTATATATATATATATATATATATATATATATATATATATATATATATATATATATAAAAATATATATTTTATATATAAATATATATATATATATATATATATATATATATATATATATATATATATATATACTATATATTTATATATCTTAATAATGATGTGTGTGTGTGAATCCGTGTTTGCTCAGATTTCGCTGATTGAGTCGTATTTACAATTGATATGAATCTGTATCTCAAATACTGTATACAATTATTAATCAAGAATATGATATTATTTTTTTCCACAAAAATACCCCAACTTGAATTAAACTTTTTTAAACTCCTTTTCCTAAAGAGGTTTCAAAATTAAAATTTTTAAATTAAAGCATTTCACCTCTATATTTCATTATTTCATTCAATATTTCTATATTTCTATATTTCATTAATCGAAGGTATAATTGATAAACCTTATGATGACATTCCCACAAATTAGAAATCAATGCCCTAGTTGAACTATTTTTAAGGTTATTAGGAAAAAAACTATTTCATGAGATTTAGAAATTTTGAATGCATAAAACAATTTAATAATTATTAATGAAAAATGTATGTAAAATGCATATAAAATATAAAATATTAGAATATTTCAGCAATATTCTATTAATAGGTACTGTACACAAAAATATATTTTATCATAAATGAAAAGTGATATATATATATATATATATATATATATATATATATATATATAACATATATATATATATATATATATATATATATATATATATATATATATATATATATATATATATATATATATATATATATATATATATATATATATATATGTAATAAAAAAAAATATATATATATATATATATATATATATATATATATATATATATATATATATATATATATATATATATATATATATATATATATATATATATATATATATATATAGCAGATACCGTGGGTTTGGTTAGCCTAATGGTAATGTGTTGGATTCTTGATCCAAAGTTGCAGGGTTCTAATCTAAGAATTTCCAATTGTTAGTTATGTAAATCAAGTTTCGTATAAGATTTTTTTCCCCCTTTTTTTTTTTTTTTTTTTTTACTTTTTTTTGACATATTCATCATTCTACCTAGCAATTTTTGTTTACGTGAAATTTTTATTAACTACAGTTGAACGAAAATAAATACTAAATTTCTCAGCGTTTTGTTTAGTTCCCCTTTGTTTCATTTTTTATTTATTTGTTTATTATTTTTTTTATTATTAATATTTTTGAGGTTAAAAAAATTAAATGGGAAACTACTGCAATATGCTTAACTCAATAAATCATAAAAAGAGCTTAAATTTCTTAGATTGAACGACATTGATCTGTTAATCTGTTACATTTGTTTTAAATTTCATAAAATAAATAATATTATTGAAAATGTTGAAGTTGTCTTAAAATTTTTTGATAATGGAGAAGGGAAATTGAAACCTATTTCAAATGTATGATCAGTCAGAAATAAATTTCATGAATGGTTCCTCCATTGTTAATGATGCTAATAAAAATGGAAAACCTATGAAGCCGAAAAAGAAGCTTGCAGAAGAGGAAAAGGCTAAAGAAACTGCTGTTAATTAGTTGGTTAATGCATTTTTTTCGATGCTCATGGATGAAAAGGAAAGTTTTTCTAAAAATAAGAATGTTAAAAGGAAATCAAAGACCAAAGAAGTCTGACATATCTTTTTTTATTATTATTATTTTATGTTCCTTCCTTGAATAGGGCCCTGGCCGCGAATGGTGATTATGTGTTTAAAAAAAAAACAAAAAAAAAAAAAAACAATTTTTTAAAGGGTATATCCACTAGCATAACCGAACCTGGGAATCGAACTCCGGACCTTCGATTCTCAAGTTCAGCACACTAACCCCAACACCATAAGGCGATAAATAAATTTATAATCTTAAATATATTTAAACTAACAAAATAAAATTTATTTATATATACGAAGATGAAATTAATTTTTTAAATTATTTGATCTTTATATATAAATATATTTAGCTGAAGTTAGCTTTGTTTTAAATATATGGTGTTTTTAAAAAAAATTTGTTTATATATATATATATATATATATATATATATATATATATATATATATATATATATATATATATATATATATATAACT
>JABUQX010073961.1:17500-20000 GCA_015478945.1 Trachelipus rathkii | reverse complement strand
TAATAACAATACCCAGCAACAACTTGTATGTATTAATATAACAACGTGAAGCAGCCAGCAACAGCAATAACCTTTGTAATATAGCTATATATATATTCATATATATATATAACATAACATAATAGCCATATGCTGCTGAAGTTGTGCGTGAAAACTCTGGGTAGAACTAGCTCTTACAAGAGCATGAAATATATATATATATGTGTGAAAGTATATATAATAATAATATTTAATATAACATATAATATATATATATATAATAATATATATATATATATATATATAATAATAATAATAACTAATAACTAAATATATATAGCATATATATATATATATCGTGAATCGATTCTGTTAATATTATATATATATATATATATAACATGTAATATATGTATGTATATATATATATATGTAATATATATATAATATATATATATATACTAACTATATATATAACAATAATAATAATAATAGCAATATGAAACAATAACATAATATAACAATATTTAATAACAACTATATATAACAATAACTAATAATAACAACAATATAATATATATATATATATATATATATATAATAATATATGTAATATATATGCTATAATAATAACCAATAACTTAGCAACAATAATAACCTTGTTAATCGGTTCTGTGTAAAACCCATATATATATATATATATATATATATATATATATATATATATATATATATAATATATATATTTCATATATTTATTTTATTAAATTATTAAATATTAACAGATTATTATGATAATATCATAATTGAGTAAGGGTAATAGCCATTCAGTCTATAAAATCATTTTAAATGTTATTTATTATATATGGTATACCTTTAAAGGTTGAGATTGGTTTGGAAGTTTAATTATTAAAAACAATAAGTCTTAGAGACTAAAAATATAATTAGTTATAAACAAATATAAATTATATTTCTTTATTATAACCATTAAGAATTCTTAATAAATTAAACTATACTTTCATTTTTAAAAAAGGCGGAACAAAAGAGCGGAAGCTTTTTGATCCGCACGTGCAAGTCCGCTGTTTACGACAGACTCCACCTCCCTTAGTCCGCACCTATTCTATGAGCGATCCGCTCGGACGGACTAATGGACAGTTAGAAAAGGCAGGAAGTTAGTACCTCTGATTATATAACAATAATATATATAACAATATATAATATAATAATAATAATATATATATAATAACAACAACTAATATATATATATATATATATATATGTAATAATAACAGCAATAATATATGTAACCAGCTATATATATAACAACCAACGTAGCAACAACCAACTGTATATATATACTTCATATATATATATATACTGCTCTTCTTCTCTATATATATATATATGTAATATATGTATGAGAGTTGTACGCTTGATCAGCGGGACCCCTCAGGCCTAAATCCATTTTGCTGTTCAACAGCCAGCAATAACCAGCAACAATAATGTGTAATGTATGCTAGTAACAGCAGCAATGAAAGCAGCAACCAGCAGCAGCCAATAACTATATATATATATATATATATATGTAATATACTGTCAACATAACAACAACAATATAATGCATATTGTATATATATTTATATGTAATATGAAGTAATAATAACTGCTATATACTTCTTCAATAACAACAGCAATAATATATATAATATATTATATATATATATCTCATGTATATATGTATATAACAATATATATATACCTCTCATATAATGTAATATGTAACCAGTAACCAGCAATATGTATATATATAACTAATATATATATATATGTAGCAATAATAATATGTAATAATAATAATAACAATAATAATAATAACAATAATATATATATATAATATACAACATATATTATGTAACAATAATAATAATAATATATTTATAATAATATATATATATGTATATGTTATATATATAATATAACAATAATAATAATATATAATAATATATATATATATATATATACTACTATATATATATATATATATATATATACTTCTTATATATATATATACTATATATATATACTCTCTTTATATATATATATATATATATATATATATATAAAATACAAATTTCAATATAAATTTATTGTCAGTTTACATAATACAGTGCGCTATAAATAATTTTCTTAACGATGTTTATGAACAAACCCGAATGCATATTTTTAATACATTAAATTTCCCTATTATGATAATTAATTAGTGTAAAAATCGAAAAAAAAGAACTTTAATAATATTAAATAACATATTTATAAAAATTGAAGCTAACTTAATAGCGATGCCAAATTGTGCAATGCATAAGGATAGAGATGCAATAGGTTTTATAAACGTTTTAAAATGTTTTATTTGCAACAAACCAAAAAACGATATTTTTCGTTGATTTTGAAAAACTTTTATTTGATCAAGGGAGCGGAGGGGGGATATTTGATGAGATCAAAACCATATGGGAAAATCTGAATTTTG
>JABUQX010073961.1:10000-12500 GCA_015478945.1 Trachelipus rathkii | reverse complement strand
TATATATATATATATATATATATATATATTTGAGTATATATATATATATATATATATATATATATATATATATATATATATATATATATATATATATATATATATATATATATATATATATACTTGTACATAACTCGAAAAAGTTTAATGAAAGTTGGAAGTAGAGTTAACCAACATTATCTTTGGTGGAACTAATGTAAATAATAATAATAATAATAATAATACTAAGAAGAAGAAGAAGAAGAAGAAGAAGAAGAAGAAGAAGAAGAAGAAGAAGAAGAAGAAGAAGAAGAAGAAGATATATATATATATTTATATATCTTGAAAAGTATATAGTTATATAGTTATATATATATATATATATATATATATATATATATATATATATATATATATATATATATATATATATATATATATATATATATATATATATATATATATATATATATATATTAGTGATGTGCCAGAACTGAAGGGTATGCCAAGACCTTTAAATTTTTAAGGATGTTCCGGGTAATACGGATGCTGATTTTAAATTTATATATCCGCTCAAATCCTTATGCGAATATTCTTGGCAGCCAAATACGGAAGCGAATATCCACTTTACCACTAATAGACTGAAATATATATATATATATATATATATATATATATATATATATATATATATATATATATATATATATATATATATATATATATATATATATATATATATATATATATATATATATATATATATATATATATATATATATATATATGTAGCACTCCATTAACTTTGTAAAAATTTTAATTTATGTTCGTACTTATGCTAAGATTTGCGCGAGCAAAATTTTAGCATAAGTCAAAGTGAAAATATATATAAACTCATCCTTTTGAGATACTCTTCAGTCAGTCAGATATTGAGTCAGATCAAATTATTAAGAATCAGAAGAAATAAGTCTCACTGAAGATACTCTCTCCAGAACTCCTCCAAACTTCAAACACCACTTTTGGCAAGGGAGGTAAATTTATGGAAAAGTCTGCGACTCCGAATTTCGATCACCAATTTTCGCTTTTAAACGAAGAGTCAGAGGCAAGTTTGAAAAACGCACTGGAAAAGGCTGCGACTTGCAATTCGCCTACAAAGAGTATCTCAACAGAAGGGACTTATTACTTTACTTTTATTGAATATTTACTTATGTTAAATAAAAGCATCATTTCAAATATGGATTTTTAAATTACCATCCTCTTATATAGGGTGCTTGCTCATAAAATAAGCCACCAATCTAGCAAGTACGTACCCTATATAATTGGTGAACCCGGAGAAGAACACCCAGAACTTCAATCAATGCCTTCTGATTACTAAAGAAAAACACAAAAAAAATGAAGAAAAAGAAAAAACTAAAATAATACTAAAATTCCCTATCAGAACACTCTAAGAAAATGACTCAAGCAAACGAATATTATCGATACTGAACTTCAATTTTCATTTTAATTTTGGATTATGGTCTTCATCTTTTCACAACTATCACAGTTCGAGGATTCATCGCTAGACATAGCAAACTTCCTTTTCGGCATGGATTTCTTTCATCATTCAAGTTTGGATTATGGGCAGAAACTCATTTTTGAATTCCACTACGAACTCTGATTCCTTTTCGAATTCTAAATGGTTCTGTGACCTCTCCCTTTTATGTATGAAGAAATTTTTTTTCAAATAAAGGACCTAAATTTCAAGCAACTTCGCCTATACATATGTAACTTCCTTTACGGTATGGATTTCTTTCATCATTTTAAGTTTGGATTATGGGCAGAAATTTATTTTTGAATTCCACTACGAACTTCGATTCCTTTTCGAATTCTAAATGGTTCTGTGACCTCTCCCTTTTATGTATGAAGAAATTTTTCAAATAAAGGACCTACATTTCAAGCAACTTCGTCTCTACATATGTCAAGCAATGTTTCTCTCGTAACTACAGCTTTGAAAACTATTTACGTGCGCATTGATCAAATCATGGATACATTAGAAACGCCTTATACTAAGACCTTCCCTGGATTCAACGGTTCGATCGATGTGGCCTATTTAATTAACTTGTGAATAATTTAATTGTTTCATATCCATAATTATGTATAAATATTTTTGTATTTAAATGTTTGTATGTTTGTTTATATCTAACGGATATAACCAAATATGCTTATGTTTAAATGCCCCTTTTATTTTCTGTATATATAACATTATTGTATTTTTATATATTCAAATATTTGTATATATGTTTAGATCTTCGGATGTAACCAGTTATGCTCGTATTTGAATATTTACATTTCTTGTATATTATTTTTGCCTTCAAATGTTTATATGTCTACTTATGTCTTCGGACATAATTAGATATGTTTGCATTTGAAAGTATAACTATGTATTTTAGTTATTATTTCTTGTATAATTATTATAACATACTTTCTCACTCCGTGTTTAGCGCAGGAAGTAATGTAGCACTCCATTAACTTTGTAAAAATT
>JABUQX010073961.1:0-2500 GCA_015478945.1 Trachelipus rathkii | reverse complement strand
GGAGTTGTGATATCTTCTTTCCATCCACCTATATTCTGTATAATTCTCTGAAGATTATTATATATTTCCTGTTAAATACAATCTTCACTTAAAAGCTTGTTCTGTGATCTCGCCTGATAAACATCATTTTATTTTTATAATATCTTATCTTGGATAGTACTTTGCAAGTAATATATATATATATATATATATATATAATATATCTATTATATATATATTATATATTTATATATATATATATAATATATATATATATATAATATATATATATATATATTATATATAATTATATAGTATATATTTTTTTTTTTTTTTTACAGTTATCACCACCATTCACGGGCAAAGCCCTATTTAAGGAGGGGGTGTTTAAAATCAACAAAATTTCAACTAACACAAATTACGCAGAGAGCACAGACGCGGGCCTAAAGTGAGGGAGATATTGTAAATTGGAGTAGGAACACAGGAAGAATGGAGAGGAATTCACCAAACGAGACGGTGGCAGGGAAAGAAGGAGCACCGCAGCGAACTAGTCGGGAGTTGCTAACTAATATCAACACAAACTCATGTGCCGACACAGCACCCCATGTGCTACGAGGAGGGCGTCTTAAAGTAGGTGGCACGCGAGTGGAAATGTTTCCCTCGACGCACTTTCCGCCGCTACGGGTACCTATAGAAAGAGATAAAGCACCAACAATCGCAGCCCGCATAAGATAGGTAGGGTCAAGTGAACGAGAAGATTGCAGGACAGTTTATTAAGTCTTTTTGCTTGACTCGGACCCTATCCAAAAGCCGGGTGAAAGCCTGAGCCCCCCCCAGATATGAGCAGTACTCCATACAAAGGCGGATGAGGCCCCTGTATAACTGGAGTAACTGTGAAGAGGAAAAAAAGTCCGGCAGTCGTAAACAGAACTCCCAGGTTTCTTGAAGGCCGCCTAGCAACCGGTGTGATGTGAGGTTCAAGACATTTTTTGTTTTATGTTAAGGCCAAGGATGTTCATATATTGCGTCAACAGGAGAGACGAGGAGAACCGTCGAAAGAGATAGGAAAGTTGAAGGTGTCTTAAGAGAGGGAGTATTTTGTAGAGTTTGAAGTTTTTGAAGAATTGATGTCACAAGGATTCAGACGACCCCATCCGGAATTTCTATCCAGACAGGCGAGAAAATAGAATCGGAAGATTAATACGAGAGGCTAATTCTAGAATTAAAAGACAGGGGCCAGAATTGAAAGAGTTTGAAAGAATGAAGGGTCGAGTCATCGGCATATGAGTGAATAGAGTAGATGTGCAGGTGAGAAAGATCATAATGAAAAGTAGAATAAAGCTAGGCAGCATAAGACAAAGCACCCTGAGGAACACCATACTATTGACAGAAAAGGGTAAGAGAATGTCGCGCCCATACAACAAGCCGCAATTGAGCGATTTGAAAGGAGAAACTACATAAGTAAGCAAAGAGAAGGAGGAAACCCAGAAGGAGGGAGCTTGGAGAGCAGCGACGCGTTTTGCCATACCCGGTCAAATGCTTTGGGATATGTCAATCGCCACCAGCGCAAGTCTCCCCGTAGTTCCTAAGGGGAGAAAACCATAAATCAGTAAGATAAGAAAGTATATCCCCAGTAGACCTCGAGCGCCGAAAGCCGTACTGCGGATCGGAAAGAAGTGAATGAGATTCCAGATGATCTAAGAAGTGGGAGTTGAGAAGGATTTCAAGATCTTAGATAGAATACCAGTAAGAGCTATAGGGCGATAGTAGAAGGATCAGAGCGGCTTCCTTTTTTCGGAATAGGTTGGACATGAGCGTGCTTCCAACACTGAGGAAAAGTGTAGTATTGAACATAGGAGAATAAGATTGAACGAGGGGGCGGGATAGCACGGAAGCACACTCCCTCAAAACTCGGGGGAGGGATGCCATCTGGGCCAACCCGCCTTCCTAACGTTCGTTAGATTTCAGGAGCCCATGCACCCGATCGAATGTAAGCACCAGGCAAAAGGCATAGGACACCTGAGAGGAGGAAAAGGAGGAGGATGAGGAATGCCAGAATCGTCCAGGGTTGAGTTAGAGGATAAATTAGGGAGGCCGAAGAGACTTGGCCTTTTTCAGTGGAGAAATAGCAAACAGAACCACAGAGCGAATAAGAGGAGGAAAGAGAGCAGATTACAGAAGTTGTTAGAGATGTTTTTGCAAGAGGCCAGAAAAGATTTATGAGGAGAACCCAGGAGGGGGAGGTTTAAGGGCGCACTTTCGTTTGATTGAGAAGGCGCCCGCATCTTGCTCGTCGAAGAGTATCCGTGCAACGATTTCTAGCAGAATGAAATTTAGCAAGAGTGATAGGAGACGAGCAAGTTTTTCCACTCCGATTACGCACTGTCTTCGCTCCTGAATGGCACGAGAACAAGAGCCGTCGAACCATGGATTATGAGGGGAGAAAGATTTACGAAGAAGGAATGAACCTGCTCAGCCCATCAACGATTACAGCTCCCACACCTTATCGGCAGAAGGCGAA
>JABUQX010073960.1:17500-19350 GCA_015478945.1 Trachelipus rathkii | reverse complement strand
CATAACTACGCCACTGATATATATATATATAATGAAAATGAAAATAATAATGAAATTTGAAAAAAGGATTGATTTATTTTTTTCTCATCTGGTCAGTCATCTCCGCATCAATAGATGACTGGACGCTTCGCCACTAATATATATATATACTTATATATATATATCTTTCTTTTTCATATATATATATATATATATATATATATATATATATATATATATATATATATATATATAAGGTGTTAATGAATTCATGGTTTTATGTGAATGCTTTCTCATATGATCCTTATTAATTTCATGTCACCCTCACAATTTTCAGGGGAAGATCCAATATTGGGGATTTTGGGACCCCATTTTAGCCCCACACCCAAAAATGGACATAAAATTCTTAATTTTCAGACAATTTTGATGGGGATAAAAGCAAACCGACCGCAGCTTTTTTTGACCTCTAAAACGTCTATTTCGGATGTTTTTCTGTGTCTGTAGTCATTGTTTCGGCGTTTTCATTTTTTTCCAAACCTAATTTTTTGACATTTTTCGTATGAACTTCTACAATTTTTCAAAATGACTTCAAACTTGAAATGTAGAAAAAGGTTATGCACAAAATTGTAGAAGTAGTTTTTTTGATTTTTTGAAAAATTGTGCTCAGAAATTAAAAAAAAAAAAAAAAAAGTAATTTTGAAATTCGACATTGCTGAGCACAATTTTTCAAAAATCAAAAAACTACTTCTACAATTTTGTGCGTAATATAACCATCAATGCATATTTCAAGTTTAATCATTTCAAAAAAATTGTAAAAGTTCTTACATACAAAATATTAGGTTCAGAAAAAAATGAAAACTCAAAACTGTGACCTGGGCTCCCTGGCTACCAATGACGTTCTAGGAATCAGAAAAAGCGCGACCCCTATTAGCTCCATCAATTGTACGAAAAATTAAAATTTCATGTCCATTTTAGGTGGGGCTAAAATGGGTTCCAAAATCCCCAATATTGGATCCTGTCCTTCACTAAACTTTCATGAAATGCTTAAAGTAAATTCTAAAGAAAGAAAATGAAATGAAATGGGAGAATGCTTCCGAAAAAAGTTAGGAAGTCGCAAAATTTCATAGTTATAACATTTTTGTATGGATCAAATTATAAAAAAAAAATAGCAGTAATGTAAGTAAACCTTAAAATTAACCTTGAAAAATAACCTTGAATAAAGTTATAGATTGGGGACTAGCCCAATTGGACGACAGGGAAAATGGTAGACAGGTCAAATAGTCGACACGACATCAAAAAATATTTCCCTTACAGCCCGTTAAGTTAAGTTAAGTTAAGTTAAGTTAAGTTAAGTTAAGTTAAGTTAAGTTAGTTAGTAATTTAAATTTCTGAGAAGCAATATTGGATTAAGTTATTAAGTTAAGTTAAGTTATTAAGTTAAGTTAAGTTATTAAGTTAAGTTAAGTTATTAAGTTAAGTTAAGTTGTTAAGTTGTTAAGTTGTTAAGTTGTTAAGTTGTTAAGTTGTTAAGTTGTTAACCGTTAAGTTATTAAGTTATTAAGTTGTTAACCATTAAGTTTCTAAGTTATTAAGTTGTTAAGTTAAGTTGGATTCGTTAGAGAAACTTTAAATAACCAGATTTTTTTTTAACAAATGTCGACCATTTTGACCTGTTGATCATTTTCCCTGTCGACCATTTGGTACTAGCTTCTTTAGATTCTCCTGAATTGATATTAATAACATGTAAAATTAAATCTTACTATTTTCCTGAGTTTCTACTAGCCAAGTGCTAATTTTTATATTATTTTTCCAATACACACACGGGTCGGGAATACGATGGAGGGAGAGGTTGTCTGGAGGGTGTAGTAAAA
>JABUQX010073960.1:5000-12500 GCA_015478945.1 Trachelipus rathkii | reverse complement strand
CCGTCGAATTCAACACCTTTTATGCACCGTATTATTATTACTCTAGCTTCACCGAATCTGTCAACTTCATGTTCCTCTCACTGCACAGGCCATTCTTTTACTTTCTCAAACACTTTCTTCTTCGATCTCCCATTTGGTCGATTCTTGAGAACCACTCACCTATACAAATACATATCGCATAACGCAATCCTTATAGACAGTTATACATATAATTAACTTTCATTATCCATAATTATATAAGGTAAATCACCAAACATAAGCTTCACCTAATGTTACATCTTATGTGTTTATTATATTAGATGGCGCATTGTCATTGTACCTGCAGTCATTCTTTAATCTTGATACACGGCGCCCACAACTCGATCTATCTGGACCAGAAGTGAGATTTAAAAAATTTATATAATTCTCCTTTTTTTCAATATCATATAGCAATTATTACTTCTCTCTCTACTTCTCGACCAAATACTGCCCTCATAAGACCATTGATCATAAAATACTTCATTATGACTTAGTAAATAACCAATTGTTTATTATGAATATATCCTTGTACTTTACTTATTTATTTAACTCAAGCGCCCCAAGTTATATTATTTAACACTCATGTTATATATATAATATATAATAGTGTTCATTCATTATACTTACAGATTAAATAACATTACCCTCATGCACTCCAAAAACTATTATAACGTAGCGCATTATCTATATAGTAATGCCGTCTTGTATAAATAGCCATGGATTCTACTCACAAAGAAAATAGTGTATTAATTATATTAAGAGAACAGCCACACAGGTGCGTAACCATCTCTTGTTCAAATTTGTCGGATCAATTTCGCTCCAATGTTATCCCATTCCAAGCTATTTATTTATATAATGTTCACAGTCTCCTACCTCAAAGCATATTGCGAGCCACACCACACTGCATCCACCCCGTTTCTTTTCTCAACATATATTCTATAAATAATGATTTATTAAACCATTTGCCACCCGTGAGTGCACTACTTACTTTGGGTGCCTCCGATGCGCCTATTTGTAACCGACATTATTCGTTCATACATCAGTAAAAGCCCATTATAAGCACTCTGTTAAAAAGTTTTCAGTGTTCAACTTTCTCACTCTCTAAGACAAACAGTGTAAAATATATCTGCATCCCTTTCATTGTCATTCTCTTTGATAACTAATTTGATATAGAATCAGCATCACGTTAAGCTACAATACCACTTTTCTTTTTATACTAACACACAAATCACAGTTACAAATTATCACACTCTCTCCTTACTTTAAGTCTATAATAAGTCTATATAATATGTACGATAAATATATGAATAACATATAAAGTTAAACAATTTAAAAAAAAAATGCAAATAATTTTCATATTTGGGATTATTATGTATTTAATGAGAAACTACTTTGAAAAGTATCCAAGATGTTTTATTAGTCTCTTTATACTATAATTATTATTATACTTTATTATTATATATTAATTATTATTTATATTTAAATAATTATTTTTAATTAATTATATATAATAATTATATTATTATTATATTTGATAATATAATTTTATTAGATTTATTATTTATATTATTTTAATTTAGTAATATTATTCATTATGTAATACGGGCATATTACACTCACCTCCGAAGGAGGTAATGAGCTCGCAGCCCTTCGGGCTAGATTAATGGCCCTTACCCCAACAAACCGCGTTACATCCCTCTATCCGGTTAGAAAGAATTGCCCCCTACTTCTAAATGTCAACACTAGTTTTCAAAGTAAACGCGCAGCTTCTCCAGTGTGTCCTGTGGGGAAATTAATTAAAGTTTTCATCAAAAATATGGTACTATGAGAGGCTGCTTTGCGATTACAATTGGTTACTTGAATATGTGGCCAAGATTAAAGTTTTCGTAAGTATGTATATATTTAATTTCTTATCTAATTTTGATACATGTTTGCGCTGTACAATTATATCTGATAGTGTTGAGTTATGAAGTGCCATATGTGTGATAAGATAAGAGCTGTCCCCCTAAAGGAAATGGGATAAATGTACATGAACTGAGATCATAGGTGTTTTGATGAGAGACGTGAGTCCTGCTCGGTTGTAAGTTCATATTTTGTTTTGTTCATCGATTCTCAAACTGCTCAACCGTCATCTTTCTAACTCATTAACTCTAAAGTTTTCCCTAGAGTGATTACAATATAGGACTCCTTATTGTTCATATTTTAGACTTGTAATTGCTCACTCTGCTAGCAAGATAGTTTCTCTCGAAAAATGGAAATCAGAAGTTCTCGCCACACTAGTATCTTTGATAAGTGGTCACTTTGTTATACTGAACAATATAGCAAAATTTTAAATAAATACGTCTTTACCTTGTGGTGATCCAAAATTGTGATACTCGAGAATTAATATCGTACACGCTATAGAAGAAATAGATCCCGATATTATCAATCATAGACGATATTATTATAATAGTGAAGTAAGTGACTGGCAGTAGTTATTCGAATATGGTGTTTGAGTTCCATGACTCAATAACTATTTTATCTGCCCTTCACCATAAACCTCACGACGTAAACATATTAATCGCTTCCACTGTTTGAGTTAACTCATCTTATTGTCGAAAGTAACGGGGTTATCTATTTAATTATTCATTAATGTCATTATCTTGATGAATAAACAAATAGAAAATTCATAATTCTGTTATGTTCATTGTCTTCAAATGAGCTGTGAGACACTTCTCGTTTAATGTTCGCATATTGATTTCAGTCTCGTGTATTGTGTGTGAGTGAGAGCGGGTGTGTGGAATGAAAATTTTGTGTTAAACTATTTACGAGAGTAGTGATTAGCTCCCATAAAAGAAAAATTATGTCGACATTAGGCAATCCTCTATATAGTTCCTCTCTCTTCTTATTGTAATAGTCTTAATAGAAGAAGTTTAAGTCTGAAATTAATTTGATATATAAATATATACGAAATTCAAAGTTATAACATTGCATATGTAGAGTATTGATGCTCTAGCATATAAGAGTAGATTCTAATATCGTTATACGTTTCCATAGTAATAGAATCTCCTACTGTAAATAGTGTAATACTGATTTAAGCGCTCGGAGTGTGTTAATGTTAATAGTTATCGTGCGTAAGTGTGTCAGTTTTGCCATTGTTACAATATATTTTATTCTGGTCAGCTATGTTAGCTTTATTATGGTGAAAAAACACTGTTACGTTAGCACATATTCGTTGGTTAGTATATAAAGAACTATTTTTGTGTTATGTTTGTTTGTTTGTTGTTGTTGTTGTAGTTGTGTTGTTGTTGGTTGTTGTTGTTGTTGTTTTTGTTGTTTATTTGTTGTCTAACGAGAATAAATACCCTTTTGAATGATATGGTTCGTTCATACGTCGTATTCTTGTTTACTTTCTTTTGATTGGTTGAAAGAAAGAATCTCATTACATTTAAGCGTTGTTTACGCATACGTTTTCCGTCAGTAGGACATTTTTCGCAGTGCTGATACGATGACATCTCCTCGCATCTCTAAACCTTGTTGTTGATATTTTCACGAGGAGCTTCGTTATCCCAAAGATGTGTCATTTATATTTAATCGTCAATCGGATGGAACCGATACATTGCTTGTATTCCATCCAGAGGTTCAAATAATAGACTATTCATTTGTGTTGAAGAGTTCATCAAGATTATCGAATATTGCGCAGGATGGATAAGATAAATGCTGTTTGTTTCTCTGATATATTCGACTAGCAGTTGAAATAATCTAACTGAAAGATAACGTGAGAGGTTCTAATAGAATAGACGTGGTTCTCGTCGTGTGACGATATAAAACCCTTGAGTACGCCAACTACTGGAAACCCATCATTGTGTGACCTTCAGAGCATACGTTTATAGAGTTTCACAGTTCGAACATCTGAAAATATTTCAGCTTTGATTAAAATAAAAACGAATAACATCGCATCTTAAACGATGTTGACATACTTGAGGACTTAAAACACATATAGCACATGTTGTAATCTATGATAATTTACCACCAAAACATGTGCGTTTCCGTATAATCAGTTATACAGAATGCTTTTAAAACTATCAGCTTGAGAATTTACTTCTCTTTGTATGACGAGAATGAGTGCTGCCTGAATCAAAATATGCCGGAAAATGGTTTAGTGTTGCTGAAGGCATTTAAGTACATCCTTTCAAAGGTGTTGAATCTTTAGAGAGATATTTAGAACGTACCCAAGTTATGCCTATGTTACTCGGATTAGAGAATTAAATGAATTAAAATAAAACTATGTTTTTATTGTATTTATATAAACGCCTGTTTTCAATGAAAATTTATAGATGTTATAAAACATGAACTTGTTTTACTTCTCTCGTATGTTTCGCCTTATTGACTAAGTTGTTAATGATAGCTTTTTATTCGTCTGGTTGTTGTTGTGTGTTAAGTATGTTTTTATTCATAGTTTAGCTTTACAGAGGTTAAAACTTACGTTGTTTGTCTTTACCCATTAGGTAATATGATGGTTAGGTACGTTATGCTAAATTTTTTGTTAAAATATTACTATGTTATGTAAATTAACATTGTCATGTTGATATGTTTGATAAAGTGTGAATGGATTATGTTTTTGTGAGCTTTGTTAGTTACTTTTTACTGATGATAAGTTTGGACCCTTGTTAATGTTAGCAGTTTATTCTTGCTTAAGATGTGTCAGGTTTGTCGTTATATATTATATTCTTAGTTCTAGCAATGTTATGTTGGGTTTTTATTTATGTGAAAAACTTTGTTACGATAGCATACTTTCGCTGCTCTGTATAATACACTAGGTTTTGGTAAAATTTTTGTTTAAATATTACCATGTTAATGTAAAATTAAACATTGTTATGTTAAGACATGCCTTGACATTGTGTGAATAGTACCGTTTGTTGCGATGTTTGTTAGTTACTTTACTGTTTAAGTGTGGACTTTGTTAATGTTAACAGTTATTCGTGTGTAAGTTGTGTCTAGGTTTGTCTTGTACATTATTTTCTTAGTTCATTACGCCATTTTAGCTTTATTGATGTGGAACCTTTATTACGTTAGAATATATTGATTGATCAGTATGATAATTAAACCAATGTTGTGATAAATTTTGGCTAAATGTTACTGTGTGTAAGATTAACTAATAATGGTAGAGATATCCTTGAAAAGTAAGAATAGGTTCGTTTTGTGATGCAGTGGTAGTTACTTTACTGGTGTTAAGTTGGAACCACTATTTGTTAAATGTTAACTAGTTATTCGTTGTTAAGTTGTGTTAGGTTCTTTTACAGCGATTTATTTTTCTTAGTCATGTATACGCCATGTAGCTTTATTGATGTGGAAACTATTATGAGTATACTCGTTGATCAGTATAATAATTAACCAAGTTGTGATAAATTTAGGTTAAATATTTACCATGTTATTAAAATTAACATTGTTATGTTAGAGATATGCTTGACAAAGTGTGAATAGTTACGTTCTTTGTGATGCTATGTTAGTCCTTTACTGTGTTAATCGTGGACTTGTATAACGGTTAACAGTTGTATTCGATGTTTAAGGCATGAACGTTTGTCGTCTGTGCTTATTATTCATATAGTTCAGATGGTGCTAATAGCTTTATTAATGTGAAAACTTTGTACGTAAACATATATTGATTGATCTTTGTATAACGAACTTAACTTATTTTTATCTTATGTTTATCCAAAAAATGATACTCGAAATGTTTGACTGAATCAATAGATCAATAGATCAATAGTTCAAGGATGAACAGGAGGGTGGGGGATTGTGGGTTTGATTTACTGATTTACTATTTAGGGTATGTAAAAACATGACAATTTTAGTAAAAAATGTGACTTGAATCAATAGATTCAATAAGTGATTAGATCAATAGATCAATAGTCAATAGATCAATAATCAATAGATCACAACTGGTCAGAAGGGTGGGAGATGTGGTTTTGATTTACGAATTTACTGATTTAGGTATGTAAAACATGACAATTTTAGTAAAAATTCTGACCTGAATCAATAGATCAATAGATCAATTAGATCCAATAGATCACATGGTAGCGAGGTAGGTTGGGGCTGATCTTTTACTGTATTAACTGATTTAGGGTAGGTAAAAACGTAAATTTTAGAAAAATTGACCTAATCAATAGATCAATGATCAATAGATCAATAGACAATAGATCATCGATTCATGATGACAGGGAGTTGAGTGGGTGTTTGACCATTTAGCTTGATGTTACATGATTAGGTATGTAAACATGACAATTTTAGTAAAAAAATTTGACCTTAATCAATAGATTCAAGATCAATAGATCAATAGATCAATAGAATCACAGAAGGGTAGGCAGGGAGGGGATGTGTGGTTTGATTTACGATTTACTGCTTTAGGGTATGTAAAACGTAAATTTGGAAGTTATAAACCATAAAAAGAATAAGAAATTTATTTATTTATTTATTTATTTATTTATTATTTTTTTTTTCTTGATGGTTCGGAAACCATTATTTTCGAAATCTACAGATCCCATAACATATATAATAAAGACATCAATATTGTATCATTACACAAATATTTAAAACTCGCACCCACCGGTGCGACTGTCAAACTCCCATTCCTCGAGTTAGAGCTCCTTTTTTCATTCGGTCCTTCTTTATTCATCTTTCCATCTTTCTTTCCTTCATTCTTCGTCCTTTGTTTTGCACTCTGTGCTCTTTTTTCAGTCAGGACCCCCCTCAATGGGAGTCCTAGACACCCCATACGGACTTATAACCCACATATTCGAACTCGACGGTCTCAAATAACCTAAAAGCACACCAACATTGTGTATACGACTGTTATTCTACTCGGGGCACGCGGCAGCGGCTCCTAAAGCACGGTGCGGAGAAACGCAATCGATACCAATCTCCTTGATCTCTCACGATATCAAACTATTTCTAGAAATTCAATTCTGAATCCTCTCACCAAATTTCAGCCAATCGAACACTTCGATTTTTTTAAGGGGGGTGGGGCCCCCCTCGGGGGACCCACGGGGACGTAACCTCGTCTACGACGAGGTTATGTCACCATCTAACGCCCCTCCAAATTTTAACCAGATACGATAACTCTAACCCATATAGATATATATCGGAGCCATAGGCTGAGCTGGAGCCGGAGCCTAAAAATCATTTCATCAATAATACATAATAATAATAATAATAATTAATAATAATTAATAATGAATAATAATAAAATAATAATACATAATAATAATAATAGTAAAACTCAGAGACTTGGAATCAGAGTCGAGCGTTGCCGGTGCGGTGCGGTGTGCGTGCGTGCGTGCCGGTGCCGGCTAAGCGGGGCGAAGGCCGCACGGAGTCGAGAGTCGGAGTCGGAGTCGGCTCAAATTGAATCTTCTACGAAGATCCAATTTGTTTTCGACGTAGTATAATAATTAATAATGTGATGTGTATTGCGCATGCCGCGCCGCTCGCGTAATAAAAAAAATA
>JABUQX010073959.1:10000-26165 GCA_015478945.1 Trachelipus rathkii | reverse complement strand
TAGGGTAAATAAAAACCTTTTTATTGTTAGTTTTCTTCTTTTCTTCTCCTTTGTCCTATATAATACCCTATTCTAAAACATACTTGAAATCACATTCCATCAATAGCGAGCCGGCACACACATTTTGGTCCCTAAAAATGGATTTCTACAGACCTAAACGCGGATATAGGCGATCGTCTTGATCAACTACTTCGCAGATGGTTGCCTTTCATGAATTATTTACTGGCGTAGCTTACCAAGTTGTTAATCTATTAATCATAATTTTTACTTAAATTTGTTTTTTTTTTTTCTCATTCCTTCGCATGGAGTACTAATATATCATTGAACACACTTTACGATTACTTACTCTTCCACCAAATAATATATATACTAATCATATATATATATATATATATATATTATTAGTATATATAGTATTATATATTATATATATATATATATAATATATATATATATGATATAATAATATATATATATATATATATATATATTATAATATATACTATATACTATATATATATATTATTAATATATATATATATATCATAATCATATATTTGGGTAGTCCATGGTCAATCAGGCAAGCAAAGGAAAAATGTTACCTTCATAGATCTCAGATGTTTTGAATTTGACATATTGTTAGAAATTCAGGAAAATATAGCAGACTACCCCGGATTTTCTTGTTTTTTGGGCCCAAAAAAACAATCTTGGAGCCAAGTTAGAGGCCCCAAAGATGCATCCGGGTACCATTTTTCATTTTGATTTATTCAACAAAAATTTAAAGTGCTGTATCTCTGGAACGGTTTCAGCATAATTTTGATGCGTTTTTTTCTATTATTGTCTTTTTTGATACTTTTTTTCTGTTTTACTGCTTTATTAATTAATTAACTGTTGAACATAGTTTTATAATTCTTTTATTGCTGCAGTCTTTTTTTTTTTTTTTTTTTTTTTCTTAATAAAAAAAGAAAAAAAAAAAAGCCATATTCCAAACTTTATTTATTTTTTCTACTGCTTGGTCCGATGCAGTAGCTATTGCTACTACATGCTCCCCTGAAAAGGGGAGAAACTGTCCCTCTTTTTAGCATTTAACTAGGTAGGTTAAATATTTCTTAGCCACCCTTTAGAGCCTACCGGCTTATTTTGCGTTTCTTGTTGTTGACTGGTAGCGGCTATCAGTTAAACGTTTTAGTCATTGTCTGTTTTATTTATGGGGTTCCCTGGTATAGGTCCCTTGAGTCTATTCCACCGATGATTCCCGGATAACTTGGATCACCCCGGTTCAAAAGGTAAGGGGGTTCGAAGTCCCCCCCAAAACCTGGAAACATGCTGTTTAAGAGGGATGAAGATTTGATGACGTGCATAGGAAATGCAGGGTGGAAATGAAATTTAGAACTGCGCTGATGGGGTTAAAGTGACGAAGCACGATGAACCCCCGGAGCCCCAGAGGCTCTGATCCGGAGCAGATTTGGAAAAAGTGGGCTTTTGGGGTAAAGTTGGCGATCACAGTTGTCACCATGTCATGTAGCCTGATATCAAATTGCACAGTCATCTATCAGGGGAAAATCAAAATGGGCGGCTGTTTCTCCGTACAGAGCGCCAGGCCCAGAAAAAAAAACACTATCACTTATAAAAGGGGTATAAAGGGAGAAAAGTGTTTGAAAGCTGATCGATCTGAAAAGGAAGTTTACACAACCTGCGGTATAACCCATTGAGAGTTTACTGAAACTCTCATAATCATGAATCTACATCCTTGATATAATGTATATCAATATATATATTATATATATTATATATATAGATAATATATATTAATAATATATATATTATATATATATAGTATATCTATATAATATATATTATATAGTATATATATTAATATATATAATCAGAACCCCCCTTATGGTTAGCGGCCAAAATATGGATACGCATACGAACAAACTTTTAATTGAAAATCAAACGTATCCATACTTGCCAAAAATATTAAACATTGATAAAAAATAAGAGACCAAGATATATATAAAACAATTCACAGTTGTTAGTATATTCTGTCTTTTATTTTTCATCATGTTTTTAACTTTGTGCAATTTTAGAAGTTGTTTGATTTTCATTAAAGGTTGAAAATTTCAATAATATTTTTGTTTGCTGCCGTAACGCATAAGGGGGTGGTGCTGTCTGATATCATTTATAAATTTAACTACCCATAGATCAATAGTAAGTAGTGAATTACTATACCCCGCATTGCTATATATATACTGCATATATATAGTAATAATAGATATATATTATAATATATACTAATTACTATTATATACTATATACTATTATAATATATATAACTATAGTTTGTTCATATCAATATAGTATTATACTATTATATATATACTATATCATCATATATATATATATAAATTATATATAATTACTTATAAATATATATATATATTATACTATATATATTATAATATATAATAAAGGACACGGCGAACATTGAGAGAGTAATAAGTACATGCTTAATCCCAAAAAATTAAGAAAAACAGAAATCCGGCCGAACTGTTTGTGGGTTGCCTACAAGTCGACCGTTCCAATTTGCAATTATAGTCACATGAAAGACATTACTCTTACAAACCATACCTTACTCAATTTACTTCTTGGCCATACGTAAACTCTGGTTTCCTTAACTAAACTGACTAGTATAAATACCATAGGGCAACGTGCTAACTCCGGACTCCTAGTGCCCTCCAAGCAAAATGGCAACAACTGTGATTTGCTCTGTTTCATATGAGAACTTTCCTTTTTTATTATTATAATCAGTGCTTGCCTACTTTCAAATCTTAATCCACTATCTTTCATGCAGTGATGACTTTTCACAGGCAACGGGGACTCAACAATCACACAAAGCAGGGAAAAGTGTTCCTCCATGGCAACAATTTTTGGATAATTTTGAACCCATCCAAATACTTTCTGGAATGAACAAACAACTTAGCAGAATATACCTTCCACCAATTAAAACTCCCAAACTATTAATAACATTATATCTAATTTTGCTAAGGCACTGGATAATAGTTAGCTTAACTTCGTTACACAGGATACTCTTGCACCAGCGTAAGACAGATCACGGACTCCCCTACATATTACTAAATTTATACTGCTCTCAATAGCTATATGAACCATGATACTCCTTTCTATTTCTTTACTCCAATATCTAATCCTACTCGTATTTCTAAGTCTTCATATAGCTCCCTAAGGACTTGTCTAGTTTGAGGAGGTCCCACTCACCAGGGGTCCACTCAGATTTATTTGAGGGTCTTTTGGAACCTATCAATCAAATTCCAGGAGATTTGACTACCCAACAGCACAATTATTAAAAAACAAAATATAGAAAAATAAAAGACAACACTCATATCTAGGACTACTGGAAGACCAATAGAAAAAAATTAACTAATTATCTAGACTCTATTGGATGATAAATCAAATAGGCTCAAAGGTCAAATCCAGCCCGGATGAAAATCCGGTCATCTGTGGCAATAACCGCCACCCCGATAGAGCTAACGATCACCGGGAAAAGTTTCTCTATCTGTCATTTCACCCATTGCCTCAATGTAACCTCACCCTACAAAAAAGGTTTCACCTAATCTACGAACGTACCTAACACAACATTTATAGGTGTGGCTCTATATACTCCCTCTAACTTATACACAAAAAAAATGGAGATGAATGTGAAGGATAAGTACCCATATTTACGTTCGCCTCTCGAGAAATGAAGCCCAAAATAGTACACCCATGGGAAATATGCACTCCGTGAATGACTCCCTACGGGAGTAAAAGTGTAATATCAGATTAAACCCATATAATTATCACCTGAACATCGTGTACTTACTTTCGGCCCCACATGACGGCACTCAACAATGAACTCTATATATCGTGCGAACAGTAGCTAAGTGGTGCCGTATTTTATATCCCTCGCCATTTTAAACTCCAAAAGTGGAAGTTCTCCTTTTCAGGGAATGTAGTACTCAATAAAAGTACATGAACAAACAGTAAAAAATTAATCTTTAAAAAAATTGATGATATGAACTTTTGTTTTTTTTTTTTGCCTCCTTATTAAAAAAAATAAAAAAATATGAAAATGGCATACATGCCATCGCCATGCCAATAACACGTATGCACATATTTCAAAAAAAGAGTAGCTATCTCATTTTAAACACCGCTAATATCAGAAATCAACAAAGACCTAATAAAAACTTTTAAGATCAAAAGGACGAAAAATATGGTTTCACAACATCAGATATCATCCAATTTAATACTTCTTTCGGATTGACCAAAATTTCCAAAATAATTCGACATAAATGGTGTCCCGGAGATGCATCTCTTGGTGCACGAAAGATAATACATTTGCTCACAATTGTTATGGTTTTGGCCAGAACCAGAAAAAATACGCGGCTCATTACTTAAATTATTGTCCCTCGCGCAAGCCATGGATGGTGTTAACATATGGTTCACCAATACAAAAACATCCTTGAAGGCTAAATGAGGAACGGCCAGTGTCCCTGCACAACTTTCCATATGAAGACTCGACCATAAGTCTAGTAGCCGCCTAGCACCTAAATAGAGACGTAAAGGAATAATACCCTACCCTCACCATAAATAACCCATTATAAATATAAATACTAGTACCTAATATACATACATATATGGAATAATATAATATTACCTATATAAAACCCTCTACCTATTACGTATACTATACCTACCACACTAGACATATATATAAGTTACCATAAACTATACTCCAGCCATAGAACCTACCGTATACCAGTACCATATTACCTCTTGCGAAAACCGCATGCGTGTAAAGTCGATGCACAAGTTCCCTTATTGATTTCTCCAATTTTGCCCATGTTTTTTTAAGGAAAAAAGGAAAAAAAAACAACCCAAGGACGATGAAAAAAAAAATGTTCAACAGATAAAAACATGGTCTTTATGTCCCACCGACTGATATTGATACCCAAGTAAAGATGCAGGGCCCTAATGTTAATATGTGGGAATAGGAATTCCATGAAGGAGGGAAATGACCAGCATTGCAAATGCTCTGGTGTTGATTTTTGAAGAGGATTACCGCACTCAATAATCAAGCCTATTATTTGTAGTATTATCTATTTCTTCAGTACTGAAAATATAAGTGACTTTAAGAATCATTGTGGCGAAAACATATCAATTATCTGATTTGTTACTAATATTATTTCATCTTAGAATTATTAAGAATGTGCTTTTAATCTTTAAATTGATAGGCTAATATTGCAAAGTACTTGTGTGCATGTTCTTGTAAAATGAGGGATGAATCCTAGATAGATCTTGAGTTTTTTAACTGATGATCAGGACTTGTGTTGTGAGGTGATCGGTCGGATTACTCTTTCATCTTAATCTCCTATAAATTGCCGCCGTCAAAACTGTACACAAATCGTTCCTGTTCCGGAAAAGGAAAAATCACAGTCTACGGAATCTGTCACTCTCTATTTTCGAAGCGGAGATAGTATTTGTGAAAAATGTATGTAGTCATATATGTCGTTTTGGTACAGTGAATTAGTGATCAATTATCTTTGTAGTATTAATAACTTGATTTTATGATTAGAGAGTCGTAAATAATTGAGGGTCAGTTACCGTAATTAGGCCATTGATAATCAAAATTCATTGCATGGTTGTCATCGAGCGACCAGTATAATATAGGATACAAACATCCTTCACCGAAAGGCTTGGTGAGTCGGACGTCGACACGCGCGTTGACGCAGCATCCTCCTCTGGTGTAGCGAAGATTCAAGGTTTTGGTGATGCTTTCTATAACTTTATACTATATGAAGACGACCTGAAAGGGTAAGTGTGGTTAAAATTATTTACGTTTTTTAGGTCGATGTAAATAGAACCAGCAGAGATTCCGACTGTTCCATTTTCGAAAGCGCGAAATTTGTACTGACCGAAGGGTTAGATTTTGTCATCCCTGATAATTCAGACATAAGCAACAGTCTTCTGGTCAAGCTGTGAAGGCGTATTTCTGTCAGCTTCGAAACTATTGATACATTCTTTGCTGCCCTGGACATTATGTATCTAGTTGCCACTCACAGCAAGCCACTAGCGTTGTTATATATTTTCTTGCGCACAGGCGCTCGTGCGCGCTCAGTCGAGCGAGGACTTAATTTATTATTTAAGAGGGACATTTAGAGTAGCTTTTCACGTGAAGAGTTGGATGTTGCACTCGGATCAAAAACTCTGTGTGTATTGCAACCGGGAACCGCGATACCGGACCTAACCATTACTGCAAGGTAGGAGCTATAGGAATTCCCAACGCTGTAATTCTTTCAATAAAGGAAAGATCATGTATTGCCAGAGTATGTGTGTTCGTAGGATTATTAAGATCATGTATTTATGTTTGGTAAGACATCATAGTCGATGATCAACACACCCCCTCTTTCCTCTTTCATTTCTAAGCCTAAGAGTTTACATTGTGTGGTTGCATATTCTAACTCTGGTCTTACGCTTCACGTATTCTAAAGGATTCAGTGAGTGGCCACTATGTATCAGGTAGCGGTGAGAATAGATTGCATGGCATACGGTCAGGAGAGGGCGTAGAGAGAGGCCTTCTCACGTGATTCCCTTCAGGAATTGTGACCTCTTGCTGTCTTATCTCAGAACAGAAGGGCGTGAAAATAACGAGCATAGGGGAAATTGACTGTTGAATTTTGGCTCTTCTCGTAGACCAATCAGTTTCAGTGGCCTCTGTAAGGCTAGGTGGTACATATGTACTACGCGTCTCTCTCTATCACCCAAGCAAGGATATATCTGTTATTTACCTGTCCACCAGTGTTTATACGCTCACATCAGTATTGGACTCCCTATATCCACATTTTGCCATAAATTTCGATTTTCTTACCTTCCCCCTTCTTAATATATACAATAATAAACTCACGATTAAAGGAATGGGTTGGATATGGTGGGATTTTGGGAGTCTCAGAATTTTCCGTTCCAGGGATTAGTTGCACTTTATTGTTATCCTATAACAAGTCAGTAGAAATTAAAAAACCAAATCTCCGCCATCAAAAGTACCCAAGGAGTAATTAGGCACATTGCATGGATCATCTTCGGCATCGCAAAAGCATGAAGTGCAACATATCACTATCCTTTGCCTCATCTCTCAGATATGGGCAACATTCAGTAAGTAAAATTTCCAAATTTGCTTCAAAGACTGTTGTGCTCAAAATAAAAAAGAATATCGAAAACATGAAACATCTACCAATGAAAACATCTATATGTCAGGCTTTGTCAATATTAAGATTCAACCTCTTCTTGATGGAGACTTGCTCGCGCAAAGCTCGTGTATAGGACTTAGTATATGTATTTATGTATGTCATTAATTATTAATTATTATTTTCATTCATTATTTATATATTATTATTTAATTATTATTATTATTATTCATTATTATCATTAACTGCGTTTTAGGGGAAGTTTCTCTACGATTGCTCGTTTTTGCTAACTTTTTCTTTTTCTTCTCTTCTGGTATATCTGGGAAATTGTGTGAAGCCTTGTGCAAGCACTTTGTCTTGGATCCAATTATGATGGGATAGAAGAGATTATTATTATTAACTGCTTTTAAGGGGAATCTGCAGTACGATACCTTGGGTGGTAACTTTTTCTTCTTTCTTCGATTATCCATTTTCATACGGGGGAATTGTTGAATGAGAGTAAACATTTTTCTGGTCCAGTATTGAAGAATAAGAAGAGATAATTATCATTAACTGCGTTTTAGGGGAAGTTTCTCTACTATTTTAAGTTTTTTAACTTCCTTTCTTTTTCTTCTCTTGTGTACTCCGGGGTAAGATTGTTGCAAGCCTTGTGCAACATTTGTCTGGTCCAATATTGAAGGGAATAAGAAGAGATATTATCATTAACTGGAATTTAGGGGAAGATTTCTACTGGAATGGATTTGTGTTTTTAACTTTTGCTTTTTCTTCTTTCTTTGTGGATAATTGGGAAATTGTTGCTATCCTTTGTGGCAACAATTTTGTTCTGGTCTAATATTGAAAGGAAATAAGAAGAGAATAATTTATCAAATATAAACTGCGTTTTAGGGGAAAGTTGTCTCTAACGATTGACCGTGTTTTAACTATTTCTTTTTCTTCTTTCTTGTTTGTTGTGATAGGAAGGTATATTTTGCCATAAGCCTGCGTGAGGTGAATATTTGATCCTCAGAATTACCAATAACATTGAGGGCTCATTTTGAAGAAGAGATAATTATATTAATCGTCGTTTCTAGTGGAAAGTTATTCTATCGGATTGATATATTGCTGTGATTTTAACTTCTTGTGTGCTTTCTTGTCTTTCGTGCCGCAATGATTGGTGGACATAATGTCGTGAGCCAACTTGAGAGCAAACATTTATGATCTGGAGTTTCCAATAATGAAGTGGGTGTAAAGAAGATTAGTCACCTTTATTTCATTAAACTGAACTTTGTCGTTTTAGGGTGGATGTTTCTCATCTACCGAAATGCCGGCTTTTTTAACTTTTCTATCACTCCTTTAATTTTTGATGTAAGATTCTAGCTGTAAGATTGTTGCAACGCCTATGCACAGTTCGTCTGAGGCCCAGTGCTGATTGAAGAGTGTATTCTTATATTAATTAATTAATATGTATATTATTAATTATTATTATTATGAGATAATTTTAATATATTATTGAGTTATTTAGTTGCCATTTAGATGTTAAATTATTAATTATTAATTCATATGCATGTTATGGAGCTTTCTGACTTGGATTATTTATTATTATTATTATTATTACTTATTATTATTATGTGTTTATTCTATATAATTATTATTAATTAATATCGTGGTATTTGCTTATTATTATTATTATATAGTTATTATTATATATTGATTGTTATTATTTATTTAAGATATTCATTATTGAAGGAGCATTTTGATTTTTTTGTCACAACGACATAGTGTGATATTCTTATAATTGACTTTATTAATTTATCTATGATTGAATAGCTAAGTTCCATATATAGAAAGAACACATGTCTGAAATACACACACATAAGTAAGCAACACACACGCACATTTCGACCACTCATGGATGTGAATTTTTTATGTAGTCCTTTACTTTATTAATTTTCTTGTTTTCTTTGTTGTCTGTGTTTGTGTGTAGGTGTTGTACGGTGTGTTACTGATAAGCACAACATGGACACACACACACACACATTCTCTCACAACAGACATGTTGTGTGGTGTCAATTTTCATTTATACTGAGAGTAACCTTTCGTTGTTCTCTCTGTGTTGTTTGTGTTTATGGATGTGTACTTTATTCACTGAAGATCTCACACATAGACACAATCAACACTTGCTCACCTATTCAAACACACGTGTGCTGAAATTTTGGATTGTTACGTAATACTTTCCTCGCTCCGCTCTCTCTCGCTCAAGTTGTTTTGTGCGTTATATGTTTGGTTGTCGATGTGTGATGCACGGAAACACAAGACACAGTAGACACACAGATCACACTTCTACAGCTGTCTACACCACGAACGAGGGGGTAAGTAGCTATAAGGATAGAGGCTGTGATGTGAAAATGTGTACAGTTTTATGTGAGCAATTTATATTATATTTTTTCTTTGTGTTATGAGTATGTGTGTGTTTGTGTTTACGTTGATTTGATACGGTTGGTTCGAGGAAACAACATATGACGACACACAACACCACGCACATTCACACACATGTGTGATTTATTTATTTTACCCTATTAAGTGGTGTTTTTCTTCTTATCTTTGTTGTTTGTGTTGTGATTATGGTGTTGCTCGTTTTACTAATTGAACGATATTCATAATATAGACACAAACATATCACGCACCTCTAACACAACACATGTGTGATTTTTTATTTTACTTCTATTAATTTGTGTCTTGAGTTGTTCTTGTTGGTTACTCCATACTTAAAGTTTGTGTTTAGGTTGTTGTTCTTCTTGTTCTCAAGGACACCACACCTTCAGAACATCACACACACACCATTCCGCCACATGTTGTTGAACTTTTTATTTCTACTCTTATTAATTTTTTTCTTTGTTCTTGTTGATATTACAGTTTAAAAGGACCTTTTTTCTTGAGAAGACACAGCACACATTAGACACACACACACACACACAATTACGCCGATTAATTACACACACAGCACTGTGTGAGATGTTTTATCTGTAACTCTTATAATATTTTCTTTGGTTGTTTTGTTGGTTGTGTTTAGTGGTTCGTTGTTTTCTTGAAGACACACACCATTGAACACACAACGCCACTAATTCACACACACAGATGTGTGAAAATTTATCTATGATATTAGATTATAATCCTATATTAATTCTTTTCTCAGTGCTTGTTCTTTTTGTGTTGTAGTTTTAAGTTTAAGCGGTTAGGTGGTTTGTCTGCTTCTGAAAGTAACAACCACACTATAGAACACTATATACTCGAGCAAGTGTGACACACCACATGTGTGAAATTTAATTTTACTTTATTAATTATTTTCTGTTTGTGCTCCTATGACTGTTGTGTATTGTGTTTAGGAGTGGTTGTCGGTGTCTGAAGCACACACATCCTGTATAGATCGGACCAACAACCGCTACTATCAAATATTTGCTTGAAATTTTGGAAATTAGTGTTAAGAATTTATTATAAATTATTGTTCTGTTGTCTTGTTGATGTGAGTTGCGGTGTGGTTAAACGTGATTGGTGTCGCGTTGTTCTTAGAATAGATCAATACTTAGACGAGACATCACACAATCGACACTATCAATCACACAATGTGAGTAGAGAATATTTATTACTCTCTATATGTATCAATTGGTTTGATTAATTTTTTCTTTGTCTGTGTGTGATTATCAACGAGTTATAGCTCATACGCTTAACTGAATTACAACGCACAGATATAAATTCGTGGTGTGCGATTGATTATATATTTTTTGTGATTTTTATTTTATTTCAGTCATAATCACATAACTGTTACTTAACAATTCAGTTAGTATTATTAGTATTAATATTGATTATTGATACTAATCAGTATTTAACTCAAATTTGAGAACATTTCTGACCGTATTTTGGTCCTAGGAACCTGCCGCTCGCAACTCCAAATTATGTGCCCATAAAAACCTCAAGGAAAACATAAGGTAATTATATAAAGTTCTTGCGGGAATTTTTTTTTGCCTTAGGTGTAAGTATATATTTTTTCCTCTTTTTTTTTTATTTTTTTTTTTTTTTTTTTTTTTTTTTGGTCTTGTTTGATCATAAGTATTATTTAGTTTAAGATTAGGTATTCTGCTGTAGTTAAGTTTCTCCGCCACGCTTCTACTTGCATGCGCCCTCTATCGCTTCCATCCCTTACTTATTTGCAGGAAATAAATCACAGGAATTCTGATAAGTGGTACGATTAAACTCAGGTGTGCTTTCAGGGCTATTGGGCCTCTCCTCAAAAACCCTTCGCGCGTACTAACTCCTTACTTACCCGCGCCGCAGGCGACGCAGCGTCGTCAGTGTTGTTCGCTACTGAAACGAAGATTTTTTTTCTCTTCCCTTCCCTTGACATACGAAGGCTGCGTACCGCACAACGCAGTACTCTGGGCTCGGGACGCGAGAAGAAACCAACTCAGAAGAGGGAACATTCCTCCCGCGGACACCCTCCTCCAGCGGACTGATAATCTGACCCGAACCCAAGATGGCAATCCAAATAATGTGAGGCAGCAAACAGAAGTTTCAATAAAGCAAACCATAAAACGTAAGTTGAAAGTTCGGCCCGAATTCGACGAGCGCAATGGCCCTTCAGTCAGACACGCCTCTTCGGGAATGACCGAGCTGAATGGAAGGTGGTGGTGGGAAGGACCGGATTTTCATCGGCAAGTGGGACAATCTTAGCACTATACAGCACATTTGTGAGGAGAACTGTCTACCCAGTTGAGGAGCGGTCGTCGTAATCCAAGATTAACCGTTGGATGCGCGCATGCTGATTTTATTGGAGCGCTCTGCGGGAGGAGCTAGGAACTTCCCTAGCTATTCCGATTAAAGCGCAGATCAACAGCCGGCACCACATATCTTTAGCCCGCCAGAGGGTGTGTTCAGTCGAGTGGAGTAAGAAGTCGATCCCCGATTTCACATCGAAGAGTTCCTCTTGTTTTTTGTGTCGAGTGGGGCTTCGGCGGGCTCTTCCGCACCGCATTTTAAGGCCTCTCCCGCACCAGAACTACCTACTTCGGCGACCCTTGGAGTTCGCTAGCGGTATATCAGAGTCAGTTGAAGCCAATGGTTAAACGAACTTAAATCTATGTATGCCCAATAGACAAAAACTCCACGCTTTCTACTCTCAGAGCCTTGCGTGGAGATGCTAAAACAAATAAATCATCAGGGGTTCGCCTTAGAGTAAGGGGAGAAAACCGGTCATCAAGTCATGGTGCGTCTTAATCTCTCTCTCAAAATACGCACTATGGGTACAAGTCTGATAGTCTCAGGAGAAACCCTCTTGCCCGCAGGCGGTGCTCCCTAGCCTACAAAAATGATGATCGTCTGATCTTTTTCGTTTAAAGGCTAGAGTTACTTTGTGTTTCACAGGTCTCTGAAGAAAACTCAGGAGGGTAATTGTCGTATTGTCAATAGGTTTTTCGGATCTACTTACTTGGACGCTAACTGGTGTGCTTCAAATGTTGGCCCAGGCGGAAGTTAAGGAAAGGAATTTCCTTGTGTCGAGCGCGCATCGTAAGAGGTCTCGGTGACACAAATCCAATCATAGATTGACCTGGTGAACCAGGCATCGTAGGTTCGTGTGCAGGCCGCCCAACCCATTTTAACGAACAACCGCGCAAGGACCAATCCCGTTACCCTCAAAGGACAGGGAGGAACTTCGAGAGGGAGCTACGTGTGGATAACCTCGACACGAGCTTCTGTAACATAACACAGCAGAGAAACTTCACCAAGTGCATTAAGCGCTACGGTAAATTAACCCAAGTCATTTATACACCAATATTCAGCTCCGATGAGGACTCAGGAAACCCCGTCGATTCGGACAGGGCGAAGTTGTCGGTTCTGCAAGGAAGGAACACTGTCCCAGTACTGATCATTTGTTTGGTTTAAAAACGTGGATTTACCGCAAACCTCCCACCGGCCCAAAAGGGGACGATTTGTCCTGGAGCAAATTAAACCAGTGTAGGAAGTCCGCGGCTGGTGTGAAAGAATGCTAGCGGATAAATACTGCCACAGGCAGACTGTCAGGACGTAGGGCTTTGTTTCGTGCGTTTGAGACCGTACAACCACATCGAGTAGTTTTGCCCTCAACGATTCTCTCGACTGGCAGCCACCAAACGCACCAACCAGACTCCGCATGCGCCACGGACCCACGGGGAGTCCGCCTCGGGCCATTATGCCCTCTCTGTTTGCTGGAGTAAGGCGTGTGCCATTGCCTTTTGGCGGTCCGAACTTGATTGTGTCCAACGTGTGTGAACACCTAACAACTCTCCAGAACGTTGTGTGATGGAGGGGCTCAAAAAAACCTTGGTTTCTAGAGCGGTCCGATTCAAGTAGAATTAACGCATGCCCAACAGTGCCCCACTCCAGGGAATATAGCATCAATGGGAGTCAACCAGCGGGCGTAAGCTTTGCCCTTCATTACGTCGTTACCCTTCATAGTCCAACACGAAAGACTGCGTCCGGCCCCCATCTCGGCATCTGTTGGTGGAACCACCTGCCCCTCTCTAGGATCTGCAGAATCCCTGTGGCTAGTCAAGAGCCACCGAATGCGGTCGCAGGCAACATTGTACACCTTGCTCATCCCGACCCGGGACACGCGCTGTGATCGATCAAATCCAGCTCCTGGATCGGCGTGGATCACTTAAATAAATTCCGGTCATTCGGTGTTCCGTCCGCTCTCGGCGTTGACCATCATCGTAAACACCGAAGTGGGCAAACTGATGACTATGGGGACCTCTACCCTTTCTCTCGAACACTAACCTTCGCAAGTTACATAAGTAGTGTCCGCACTTAGAGCAGAAGTTCCGGTTCACACCGATGAGACCGATCGCACTTGTAGAATCAGACGGAAACAGCATCTCTTTCCCTCCAGATTAGGAAAACAGTGTGTACAGAGAGCGCGCCCGGTGCCGACCTTCCGCTCCTCCGTTTGGGATCCCTCTCCGCCGCTGGATCACACCCCGGAGCTTCCTTCTCGTTGGGAAGACGTGCAGGGTCCATTGAGACAGCGGTAGGTGGTTTCGAACTTAGGTTGGTCTAGCCAAGCGTAGCCTGGGCACTCCCCCCTCCGAGGCGGAGACCCCACCGGCGGGCCACGGAGGACAGCGAATCATGCAAACCCCGAGGCGCCCTCGACGTTGAACCTCCATCCTCCCTTCTCACCGTTGGAGGATGGCAATGGATGACGCCCGGGGGATTTAATGCGCTCGTTGCTCCTCTACGCATCCTAGGCCCACCTCCGAGCGGAGGAGAGTCCACCCACGCCAGACTTCGGATCGGATCTTTGGTCACTGTCCAATGGATATTATGCCAAACGAAACCAGGTTCACGGCGGGCCGAAGAAACCACGGCTGAGCAGCCTTTCGAGAAAACTTTGATCATTCGAAACGGCCTGATACGGTCGACTGTCGCTCCCTGGCGTGACAACCACCCCTCTCTTCCTGACAATTATCGCCTTGCTAACGAGTCGCTCTGCATATAGCATCCTTAAAAAGTGTTCGAGAGGGGTACGCTGAGGTTGATGGGAAGCTATGTCTGATCGTTATCAAGGACTCCAACTGGAGAGGGGCTTCATTGAAGAGGTTACTCCTATTACCCCGATCCACCCCAACGCCAAGCTGCATTACTTACCCCACCATGGGGTCCGGAAGTCTTCGTCCACCACAGCCCTGAGACTAGTGTTTGATTGTTTTCTAACAATCCTAGTCTTAATCTAGTGCTTACACGTGGACCTTCCCTCATACCTGATTGACCAGTCCTTCGTAAAGATTCCGGTCTGAGACGATACGCTACATTCTCGGACATAGTGATAGAAGGCCTTCTTTAGCCATACGTCTAGCGTTGGAAGATATTGGATTCACGCGTCTTTTTGTGGTGAAAGATCCTTCCGACTCCCCAGAAGCCTTTGGTTCTGACCTATCGGTTCTACTCTCCGTTCTATTCGGAGCCACCTGCAGGTCCATTTTGTGCTGGCTGCATGCATTCACACCACGTCCGAAACTCGACACGGACTACGAGGGACGTGATTTTGAATCAATCTACGTGGACAATCTTTCGGTACCTTTGAACACCGGAAGCAGAAGTGGAAGATTCTCTTCTTTCAGTCGGTCTCTCTTCTGAAAAGGCCGGCCTTCAATTTACGAGAGTGGGGGTCCAAGTTTTTCCAGTAAGCGAAACGATAAAGTTCCGAGAGCAACGATGCAGCCGCCGAGGCACTACGGCCATTAAGTTTTGGTATGGAATGGATACTAACGAGCACCTTTCCTACCCCCTCAAGGTTGTCGCCTCTGAAGCGGCCACCAAGAGAGCTATTCTGCAGAACCTCGCTTCCCTATTCGACCCACTGGGCATCTTGTCCCCAGTGGCTGTTCGAGGTAAAATTCTCCTGCAAAAACTGTGGAAGGAGAAACTGAGTTGGGACAAACCTATTTCCAACGAGCACCGCAAGGAATGGGTTTCAATTGCCGAACATTTACAACGCTGTTTGCAGTTAACAATACCTAGAGGCAGCTAATTTTTGCTCGAAAGGTGGACTACATCGCCCTTTTTCACGACCGCATCAGGGCCGCTAGCCTATGCCACTGCCGTGTCACTCGCTCGTTATCATATGGTGTAGAGCACGTCCATAGCCAGCACCTTTAGGCGAAGGTGAACGTTGCACCCATGCAAAGAACTCACGATCTCGCGTGTCTGGAACTTAATGGGATGCTTACTCCTTCCTCCCGAACTCATTAAATTTGTTTATCGACGCCCGTACAAGGACTTTGCTTATATATAGTTAGATTCACTGCTGGTGGGACAGCTCACGGTGGCGTTGCGCCATGGATACTTACTACTCCAAGGCCGCCTCCCTCATTCAACCAGAACAGAGTCGATGAAATTCCGTAGAAACTTGCCTACGGGCC
>JABUQX010073958.1:22500-32363 GCA_015478945.1 Trachelipus rathkii | reverse complement strand
CCTAATGAAAAAATACTATACATTACATCATTATTCATTTATTAGTTTATTTTTATTATTATCTTTATTGATATTTAATTTTATAATTCTTCTTTTTAAATTATATTTTATTATTATTATTATTTATTAAATTATTAACCTTTTAATACCTTATATAATTATTATTCTAATTAATTATTAATTTATTGTTAATTTATTATTTTATTTTTATATATATATTACATTATTATAATTCATTATTATTTATTTTTAATTTGTAGATTAATAAATCATTATTTCTTTTAAAATTAAAAATAACATTAATTTTATTATGTTTATATTATAATATTAATTATTATTAATTTTATTTTGTTTGTTATATTTATTATATTGAGTAAGTATTAATATTAATTATTTTATTTATATTTAATTATTATCTTATTATTATTTTTATATCATATTATTATTTTTAATATTATTTAATTCACTTGAATTGATTTATTTCATTATTTAATTAAGTTATTAATTTATTCTGAATTGATTATTTTCCTTTATTATATTAATTTCATTATTATATATATTATTAATTGTATAATAATTATTTTAATTATATTATTAATTATTTATTTAATTATTATTATTATTATTATTATTAATTTTATTTAATTATTTTATATTATTATATTCTCATATTTATAAATGTATTGCATAAATAATATATTTATATAAAAGTTTAATAAATATACTAAATAAATATACTATTTAAAATCTTTTAAGTCTACTTCTACCTATCATTTTAAAACAACACATAGCTTTAATCATTATTTGAGTTGAAGTCATCAGATCATAATAGGCTAACCAGAGTAACTGGTACTTGAGAATATCTCATACTTCAGAGTATAATAGGGATGGTTTATAATTTGAAGGAATGATGTAACCTATTAATCCCTAGTTTACAGAGGACTACGATGGCCTTGAATAAAAGTGGACTTACAGCCCTAACGTTTACTGACTGTCAAACTCGGGTCAGTTTTGGGCTTCAATGTATCTACTTATATTTATATAAATTATTTAATAATTAATAAAAATTAATAGTAATCAAAGCAAATTAAGAGTATATGTTTTATTATAAGAAATAAAAAAACTATAATATATAATTCTGAATAACTATATCGTATAATAATATTTAATTATATTGTAGTTAGGTCAGAAGAATTTTTTAGTTGAAGCTGCTATGTTGTTCTTCCCATATTATCTATATTACTATATATATATATTATAATATATATAAAATCTTATTATATAATTATAATATTAATTCTTATATTATATAATAATATATCTATACTATATCTATATATATTATATATATATATATTTTATAATATTTATATATCTATCTTATATCTTTATTAATCGATATATTAAATATATTAATAATTTAATAATATATATATAATATCATATTAATATAATATATTATTATAATATTCTATTATTTATATAATTATATATTATATATATTATTTTCTTATCTTTATATAGTGATTGATAGATAACTGCGTCCTATCTCATATATATACCAGTGATACGCGCCCTTAGACTATATATTGCAAACTACATAGGGGGCTACAAACTATATACTTATTATTATTATTATTTTCTCAAGGTTTTCTTTTTCTTCTCTCAAAATCCCGAGAAGAATCTTCATTCCTCGCCATCCTGTATTTACTTCCACCTCATGACCATCCTTTCGTCCTCCACGCAGTCCTCTCTCGCACTATTCCTCTTCTCTTCAGGCGTTCTCCATTTAGTTGTGGTGTGTTGCTTCGACTAATCGTTACCAGAGAATGCCTTCAGCGCTGATTCCCCTCATTGCTCTTCTTCGCGGTCGGTTAGCTTAACTCGTGCTGTGCTTCTGCCGCGTGTTGTTTCCAATGTCCGTTAATCGTCTTTTCGGCCATTCCTTCGCTCTCTGCCCTCCATCAACCATCTCGTCCAGATGTCCCACCTTTTCTTCCTCAATCTCACGGCTGCTAACCCATACTTGCAGAATGATCATCGGTCTTCTGACACCCTATATCTTCTCTAATAACTGTCATTTTCTCTGCGAGCTCTGTGCGTCTCTTAGCTTATTTTCCTGAATCATTAGATTCTTTATATATCTCTCTTCTCATTTCCGTTTTGCACGCTTGATATTTCTACTTTCTTCCTCTTTCTTCTTGTGTATGTTCCATCGTTTCGTGCTTCTCGGTCTGTCATTCGTGGAGTCAGTATTCTACTTTGTATAAAATCGTCATTTTTTTTTAACCTCTAATTTGGATGTTTCTATCTTTCATCATTGGGGATACTCCTCTTTTCATAAAACATATCCATTATCTTATTCCATTCCTTCCGCTGATAATCAATATTTCTCCCACTTTCCCCCCCTTACTGTTAAACACTACTTTCTCCGAGATAATTGCATGGATTTACCTGCCTTCTACCCCTCCCTCTCAAAACGTATCCACTTCTCTATTCTCCCATTCTCTCTCTCAATTTTCCTTCATCTTGACGTTCATTTTCTGTTAATTACTTTTCTGTCTTTCCTAATGCTCATCTTCATCCCTGCATTTCACCTCGTTCACAACTTCCTCCGACAAACAACTCCACCTACTCTCTCTGAATTACGCCTCCTTACTTCGTCTTCTGCTTCCAACAATTACCAGATCGTCCGCATTATGCCATTTTATGTAACTCCTTCAATTCTCTCCTCATATCCATAGGAACATGTATATAGTCTATGAAATATATTTTAATCTTTACGGAACTATATTTTTTATGAGGGACACATATTAAAGATAATGTAATAGCAAGTATCCGATGAAATCCTTTGCATTACATTCTGTATTAATTTTAAGTGTTATACACAATTTTTGATGGTTAATCTCGCAGTAATGTTTTGTGTAGTGTGTATATTAACTTACTGCCAACAATATTTCTAAATCGAAATCGAAACCCTCGAAGAATATAATTGGTATTGTTCTTGGTCAGCTTTATCAATATATTTATATCTGTTTAATTCTATGATAAGTAGTCAATAAGTGTACTAGCGAGTTCATTTAGTTTAGTTTATTTAAATGTAATATTACCTGTCATGTTTTTGCACGAACACAACTTAAACTTTATTAAAGCTTGATAATTTAGTGGACTTAAGCATTGACACTCTTCATGCTAAAGATTTTACTTTTGATATTAGTTGAAAATCAGAAATATTATATTGACTCTTATGTTATTATATAGAAATTTGATAGGCCTTAGGTGTGGATGATATACGGTTGTGTTTTTGTACGCATGGGTCATCGTATTATTGATATATATTAGATTTAACTGGGACTAGTCTTTGATTATCGTATCCATGTGGTGCTCGCTTCCTAACGTAGGTTTCTATCTTTTTGTTTCTTATTTTATTCTTGCTAACGAGGTAATAACACGTTAGCGATATTTTTTGTATTATGAGTATTATTCCTTGTATTTTTGATTGGGACAGGACGATATGATTGTTTGACAGGCTGAACAAGAGTGTTATTATGATCATTTATTAAGCTGTCGAAAAACCATGCGTGCGTTTAGATTGTCATACACTTGTTTTCTCATCATTTCTATGTGATAGTACATAACTCATTTAATCAACTTATTATGGCTATTCATCGAATACAACTTATATTTAAGCATTTTTAGTTGCCAGTGTACCGATATTTACGTATTTAATAAGAAATAAAAAGAATATAGCATTGGGACAAGGCATCACAAAATGGACTAAGCTCTCACGAATGGGCGAGGCACCAGGTAGGCAGTTGGATAAATCTTCGAGCACTGTGAAGTTGTTACGTTTGACCCTATTCTTATGGAAAGCTTTGTTACTGGAGCATGTCTGATATTGTCTTCATAGCGCAGAGCTTGCCATGGACGTCAAGTCATGAGACTCTTTCTAGAGTGAGAGAGAAGCTATGATCTTTTGCAAGTTCTTTAGCAATAAGCAATTTAGCTATAAGTTTAGTTATTCTTATGCTCTTAACTTTGAGTCTTCATCTACATTCTGTCATTATGTATTGAGCAGCTCATCTCGATCTCATACGATTGCCCTGACAGCAATCCGCGGGCTAGTCTTGAGATTGTCATTTAGTTCAGTGTATAATGTGAATGGTTGTTGTTTAAGATAGGGCTTTTTTCTAGCCAAAAGTCACTCAATTTGTAGAGAGAGTTTTCCAATGAATCTACATTTTGTTTGGATAGTCATCTCAACAGAAGTAGTCTCGTCTGCTTGTTCATATGGAGAATTATTGATCTTAGAGGTGACCTTTGTATTTCTTTGTATGAATTCAATTAAGAGTGGTATAAAGATGTGAGGGCAATATAGTCATTACCATTGAATTAATTTCTTTGATGAATTTTCTCTAAGATCCACGTAGTGTATGTGATGCAATACTCGTTCGGAATCAACGAGTCCAGTTACAACCTACTAATCGCTCTGTGATCTAAGTTACACTGTTTGTTCCGAATCGCACTCTATCCCTAGAGAAATTTTTTGCGAATTTTTGAAATCATACCCTGATGAATGTGGCGTAGGCTATTATTTGAGACTTTGCTAAGGATGGAAGCGATTTATTCGGTTTTTCTACGTCAATAACTGTGAATATTTAAACTAATATTTTTCATCTACCTGGAAGGGGCTCAAAGCAAACTTTTTCAATTCTTAAGCGCAGTAGAAGATTCTATCAGAATCTGGCTTAATATGTTGTTCAATGCTATAGTTTCTCACAATATATTTAACGAAGGAGAAGTTATTCTATCTTCCTCTTTCTTTTGCTTACCTTTTACCACTCGGCCACAAATTTTTTATCATAGATATACGAATATCTTTTAGTTGTCAAATTTTTCACGTGTTATATAAAGCAATACCATTATTTTATAATTCCTTTTTTTATATTATTGAAAGTATATATCAGGTATGTATTTTTTAGATATATGTTATATATGCTATACTCAATGATGTTTTTAAGGATATGAATTTATTTTATGTTTACATATATATAGATCATCTAGCTAATCCTTTAGCTGTACTGGTAATATATATATATGTATTATTAGAAATATTATATATATATATAGTTAGTTTATTATATTATATCTTATATATGTATATATATTAGATTATTTTATTTTTATTATTATTGTTATATTTATTTTTTTATATATTATAAATATTTTTTTTTCTGAATCCTTATCATTAATTCCTGAACATTTTTTTTTTGCTCCTTGTATATAATATTATGTTCATATTTTATATATATGTATATTTAATATTCAATTTATATATATATTTATTTTCCATTATAATGTAATTTTACTGAGTATATATGTATAATTTATCTTATAATATCTAATATTTATAATAATTATTATTATATATTAATACTTATATCTATATATATTATTTTTCTATTCTATTTATCTATTTATAAATTATATATTCTTATTCTATATATAATTATATTAATTATATTCTTAAATAATTAAAGACTTACGTAACTGCAACATCTTGTTGCAAGCAAATTTAATAATCATTAAATTATTAATTACTTATATATATATATATATATTAATCTATATCAAATCATCATCAACTTCCATATCAATTATACATCTATACCTCATATACTGCCTTTTCTTCCATCACCCAAGTCACTTGGTGTCACACACACACAATAAGAATAAACAAGAAAGGAAGTAGTATAAGAATAATGACGAAAAGTCCGAAAATAGAAAAAGACCTTCAGGCTTATACTCTGTATAGCCTCTGCCTATTTTATCTAACCTTTTAGTGATAAACTCGTTCACGCAATTTACAGTAATAAACCTCTACCTTTAAAAGATAGCTATTCACGGGATATCAGCTGAAGGACTTCATCACTAGTGTGCATAATCTCGTCAAATGTTTCGGGTTATTTTACCTTTTGAAGTGATCCTAATGTAGTGAGCCTAACAACAATACCACTTATCCTCATTCACCAAATCTACTTATTCTGTCCATATACCACTACACTATTATATTTGACACACTTTTTTATCATTAATTAAAATCGTCATTTTATCATCGCTATCTCCCTCACATGTTCTTTTACTCCTCCAGTGCTATTCTTTTACTGACTATTTATATCAATTATATATCCACATATCCACTATTTTTACCTTCCCGGTACTCTATATACCAGTACCGTTAACTTCGAATTTCCACTATAACATGACTCCCACATCAATCTATATATATCAAAATATCATTACGCTTACCTAATCCGTGAATCTCTATATCATTCCTTCATTCCTTTCACATTGATGTAAATACCACTTTTCTAACGACTTATTTCAATCTTTACTTCTCTCTTATTTATTATCATATCTAATTTATAATTCTATACTATATATTATATATAATTTATAATATCCAAAACGCAACTACACATTTCTTACTAATTTAATCATTTCTATTTACTCATTTAATATTATCTAATTTCTTCTCAACAAGTATGCGATAGGTGCATTTTTGCTCTTCAGTATAGTGATGGTGCCAGAAAAGAATAAAACCTGTACCTACATTTATTACATTATTTTTGACTATTACTTAATACTTATTTACTACAAACATACATAGTCTCATCTACTATTAATATATACTATTAATAGTTATAACAGGTAATATTATTTATATAAATATTATCGTTCAATATATTATCATATTTATATTAATTAATTTATATTATAATACTATTAATATATTATTATATTCTTTATATTTAGTATATTATATATATATTTATATTTATCAATTAATTATATTTGTTATATTTATATTATTATTTATATATATATATTTTAATATATATATATTTATTATATATCATTTTTCATATAGTATATATTATTTTCATAGAGGGTGGAGTCGGATTCCGGAGTTCCGGAGTCTGAGTCGGGTTATAAATTTCAAATAAAGTATGGTATCGGTATGTTACGGATCAGTTCGTATATATTAATCTAAGAGGTTCGAGTCGGGTAATTATATATTATATCGAGGGTGGAGTTCGAGTATCGCGAGTCGGAGTCGGAAAATTTTTGAACCGACTCGATCCACAACCCTGCTGATGAGTACCAATAAAATTATGGTTAAGTTGAGTTGGGTAATGTATTTATATTGAAATGAATGTGGAAATGCTTTCAGATCTCTAACAACTCAGGCGGACCACAAACTGAAGTCGGTGTCTGTGTCGACGCAGCGTCGCAAACGCTTCTTCGTCTCTCTGAATTAGATCCATGAAGCGTTTCCAAATAAATTCATGACCGCTCACTAATTGCTTCTACTACTACTACTACATAACTACCATTTTTATGGTTGGCACTGTCGACAAGGTTTGGCACATATGAGTTCTGCCGTAATAGTAAATTTTTTTCATTGTTTGTTTAATAAAAGAATTAATAACTGGTAACCCTGGGTGCGGAGCATGAAAAATATATGGTCAAAGCTGGAGCGAATTTTTTTTTTTGATTGTAACAACTGCGGAGCCGGATTTAAAAAAAAAACTATTACAAAAAGGTGTTGAGAGCTGAGCTGGAGGCGGAGCCGCATTATTTTAAAATGGTTGACCCGAGGTCAAAGGTCGGGATTTTGAAATGTTGAAGCCGACTAAATAATTGCCGGTTCCGTAGTTTCGTTCGTAAATGGAGTCGGAGACGGAGATGGAGTCTGAACGAGTGAGTTTTAAAATGATAGAGTCGGAAATGGGGAATTTTAAAATGATGAAGCTAAAACAGGACAATTGTAAAATAAGTCTCTCTCTCTCTCTCTCTCTCTCTCTCTCTCTCTCTCTCAATTTTCACTAGACTCCCACACAATACAAAAAAAACCTCAAACAAAAAAAAAAAAAGTCTCCATCACTTCTCTCTCCTCTTCTTCTCTCTCTCCTCTCTATCTCTCTCTCTCTCTCTCTCCTCTTTCTCTCCGATCTTTCTCTCTTTCTCTCTTCTCTCTTTCTCTCTCTACTCTCTCTCTCTCTCTCTCTCTCTCTCTCTCTCTCTCTCTCTCTCTCTCTCTCTCTCTCTCTCTCTCTCTCTCTCTCTCTCTCTCTCTCTCTCTTTCTCTCTCATCTCCTCTCTCTCTCTCAAAAAAAAAAAAAAAAAAAAAAAAGACAAAAGTTGCGCCTCTGATTGAATCGGATATTACTTAATCTAATCACCTTCAGGAACCATTTGAAATACCCTTACCCAAAAGTTGTTCTCTTCCCATTACTTTGCAGGTTGGAGACTGCTACTACCATCAATTTTTGAAGTTATGACACTAATGTTCGGGAATGGTGTAATTTTTCATTAGAATGCAGCCACAATTTATTAATTAAATTTTGCTTTTTATGCTTTGTGAAAGTTATTTATAGATAATTAATAATTGAGTGTTTGTTTTTCTTAAACCAACAGCGGTTATCAGGAATAGTCTCTCGAAGACGGGGCCTGGAGCAAAATAGTTTTTTGTTTGTGGTGGAGCTGGAGCCGGAGCAATTAAATATTATTTACAATACAATTAATGGTTGTAGAGCCATGTATAATTTTAAAATGATTGAACTGCGAGTTGGAACTGGAACTGGCGATGAAAGGTTATCGGCTTCACAGTCATCGTTTCTGAAGGAGATAATTTAAGAAGATTCGTGCATTAATAATAGACAAATTCTAAATTCTTCATTTATGTGTTGGTGTCTTGTGGTAAGAAGCATATATTGGAAATGAAGGTGTGGACCGTGTAGTGTTCTAATGATGATAAATAAACATAGTTCCGATACTTAATAATAGTGTGAATGGAGCAAAAGACTTTTCAGATAATTCAATGTTGAACAGATTTTTTTTCGCATGGGACAAAAGATTCTCAAATATTTGCTCTCGAAGATGAAAGAAATTGGTTTGTGTGTTTGAGCTCTTTTTTTTGATGTTGCTTCTCAAATGCGAAGGTCGCAGCAAAGGGTGTGAATTATGGTGTGAATTTGAAGTACGCAAAGAATTTTTGGGAATGCCTCCTTTGACTAAAAAGCTTGATTGTATTGTATAACGTCATACGAGTGTGTGTGTGTGTTTGTATGCGCGCGCGCGCACACATAAATTAGCGATGAATTTATAAATTAAATTTTGAACATTAAAAAGAAAAGTGTGAACAAAGAAGATGGACGTCGAATTGTGTACAAGTGTTTCGAGTAATTAATATCTTTAACTGATGAGGCATGCATGAATCACCACCATCATCATCATTATCATTATTGTAGTTAAAATGTTAACAACAATCTTCATTATTATAAATTTTGTATTTAACGTCGTGGCAATGCGATGGTTTAAAGAAATAAAATAATCTTTTTTTATTATTATTATTATTATTATTATTATTATTATTATTATTATTATTATTATTATTAAACCACTTAAAATAAATTATTACTTTAAATTATAGTTTTTACTTTGCTCTTATTTCTTCACTCCTTCACAACTCTTTTATCTTTCATGCATCCCCTTTCATTATATATATATATACCTATATATATATATATATATATATATATATATATATATATATATATATATATATATATATATATATATATATATATATATATATATATATATATATATATATATATATATATATATATAATATATATATATATATATATATATATATCTAACTCTTTCTATAACTTATACTATATATATATATATACTATATTTCTTACATAACAACATATATATATATATATATATAAATAATATATATATATATATATATATATCTCTTCTTTATATATATATATATATACTTA
>JABUQX010073958.1:10000-17500 GCA_015478945.1 Trachelipus rathkii | reverse complement strand
TATTTTGATCCAGTCTTCAGATGGCAATTTCCTTTGAAAATTGGAAAAAGATGAAAAAAATTTAACATTATTAATTTAACAAAATGAATAATTAATGTAATTAAAGTTTTACTAAATACAAAAAGAATGAAGAACAAGAGAAAAAGAAAAAGAAGAAAAAAAAAAGAAGAAGAAAAACCTATCGAAATACAAACATATTTCCTTATTGCCGCTATTGCGGTAGAATCGTTAGAGCGAGCAACAGAGTCATAGTTTGATCCCTCATCCGTACCCTAGGTAAAAATTACCCAGTTGCCCTATTAGAATAGGACACTCGCTAGTGGTCCATGAGGTGTAAAAAAAAAATAATAATGCATTATTTGTTATAATGATTGACTGGTCGAGGATTGGTTAAAAAATTTGCCTGCTTCAACTTACTGACTACTCCACCAATTTCAAAGGGTGCACAGCTCTCCAGCCCCAGCTCAGGGGACTGACTTTGAACACATTTATAGTATTATTGAAAATTTTTACTTTTTACCTGGCATCATCGTATTACGAGAAAAAATATTTTTGGAAGCTCAGGTTCATATCCGGTTTCCCAGTTCTCGTTATAACAAATGGATAATTTTATTTAAATTGTTTGTTTTAAAAGTAAAATTTTTGATACTTTCCAAAAAAAAATATATATATATATATATATATATATATATATATATATATATATATATATATATATATATATATATATATATATATATATATATATATATATATATGTAAGGGGGCTAACCCCCCTTACTATAATAATTATGTATACTACCATTGTAATGATAGAAATCTTTCGCTCTTCTATAAGTCATGTTGGGGGGGGGGAGAAAAAAATCTGTAACGAACGTATAATTTAAATTTTAAATCTTGTAAAGGCCAGTCGCAAAGCGACGCCTAAAAAAGATTCTTAGGGTTAAAGAATCCTGAGAATAAAGAGCAGTCTGTCTTGAGTGAGAGAAGAGAAGACACGCGTGAGGGTGCCGGCTCGGCAAGCCGGCACCTTCAAATTATATTAAAACATTCCTTAAGATACCGATTTTAATTGTGAACTTTTACTATGATTCGTGAGAGACAATATTACTTAATCGAAGCCCCATGTGGAAGAAGAAGGGGCAATTAAGAAAGACGGCGCAATAAAGAGCCAGCAAATTATAATCTGATTAACCTGTCTCCATTACCATAACGATCATTCCTGAATTTGTATTGTTTATCATCATAAAATCATTGACAATTGTTTGTGAAACCATTGAATTGACTAGGTTAAGAAAATAAAAATTAAGAAGTAATAATCATCTTTTATATTCCTAGTGTCTAACTAAAACAGCTGGCACAAAGTGGTAGACCCCAGACGAGTGACCGAACATTATCAAATCCTAATTACCTTCTAATGGAACAGTCATCAAGATAATTAACGGTAATTAAAAGTGCATGAAAAGAGAGAAATTCCAATCAAGAAAAAAAAAAAAAAAAAAAAATTAAAATCACAGTGAGACGACAGTTTAGCAGAGTCAAGAATCTTAACCCTAACGTGAAAAATCTCATATTTCGGATCCAAATGGAAAACGGGGGAGTGTACTCCAATTTTTCTTCAAGATCCCCCCACTCACTCCCAACCTTACTACAGCAAGCAGAAAAAAAGAGGGTATCCCGAAGGGAGATGCTTTTTCCCCCAACGAATAACGAGGCAACGAAGATATCTCCCCCAACCACGAAGATTACTCAAGAACAAAAATTTCTACTCCTATTCTCAAGCTGAGAGTCGTTAGGAAAAAGAAAGGAAGAAAACAACAAAATTTTGAAAAAAAAGTGTACAGAATTATTGTGTGTGTGAATTAATTAATTACAGTGAATAATAATAATAATAATAATAATAATAATAATAATAATAATAATAATAATAATAATAATAATAATAATAATAATAATAATAATAATAATAATAATAATAATAATAATAATAATAATAATAATAAGAAATAAATCGACTAAATTAAATCTTGGGTGAAAAGTGTTTTGTATTATTAAGCTAAATATATTTGTGAAAGCAAAGCATGTGGCTTAGGAAAGGATTTTACAGTGATTTTGTTTCGGATAAGATAATGGATATTTATTCCTCTTTGATCTTGATGATACAATTTAAATTTTAAATAAAAAATATTATCGGGTTTGAATGTATTCCGCCAAAGAGCGATGATGAAAAAAAATAATGGTAAATGGTAATAAAAAAAAAAAAAATAATAATAATAAATTTTCTTGCCCGGGTATTTTATTTTAATAAGGGTTGTTAAATTTGGAGAGGAGGAAATCATGTTTCTTGTTCAAACAAACAACGTAAATTCTGAATTGTCAAACTGCTTTTATTCAAAAATGAAGAGGGGAGGGAGAAGAATCTCCGTAAGAAATGCTTAAATAAACTATGACGTCACGATATTTAACTACAAAAAAAAATAATAATAATAATAATAATTTGAAAATTTTATGATAAATGGCAAAAAAAAAAAAAAAAAAAATAATAATAATAATAATTTTGAAAATTTCATGATTAATGGCAAAAAAAAAAATAATAATAATAATAAAAAAAAAAAAAAAACTTTTCTTTAATTATTTGGGATAAACAAATTGAAGGAGTTTTAATACTAAATGATGTTTTAAAAAAAAAAAAAAAAAAAAAAAAGAGAAAAGTTGGACCAGATTAAAATGAGAATTAATTATTAATTAATACAAGTATACGGTTACTTTTAATTGATGATTTTTGTACTTATATTAGATAAAAAAAAATAATAATAATAATAATAATAATTTTGAGTAAAAATATTATATGAAATATAGTTTCAAAAAAAAAAAAAAAAAAAACGTGTAAGGGGGCTAACCCCCCTTACTATAATAATTATGTATACTACCATTGTAATGATAGAAATCTTTCGCTCTTCTATAAGTCATGTTGGGGGGGGGGAGAAAAAAATCTGTAACGAACGTATAATTTAAATTTTAAATCTTGTAAAGGCCAGTCGCAAAAGCGACGCCTAAGAAAGATTCTTAGGGTTAAAGAATCCTGGGAATAAAAAGCAGTCTGTCTTGAGTGAGAGAAGAGAAGACACGCGTGAGGGTGCCGGCACGGCAAGCCGGCATCTTCAAATTATATTAAAACATTCCTTAATATACCGATTTTAATTGTGAACTTTTACTGTGATTCGTGAGAGACAATATTAATTAATCGAAGCCCCATGTGGAAGAAGAAGGGGCAATTAAGAAAGACGGCGCAATAAAGAGCCAGCAAATTATAATCTGATTAACCTGTCTCCATTACCATAACGATCATTCCTGAATTTGTATTGTTTATCATCATAAAATCATTGACAATTGTTTGTGAAACCATTGAATTGACTAGGTTAAGAAAATAAAAATTAAGAAGTAATAATCATCTTTTATATTCCTAGTGTCTAACTAAAACAGCTGGCACATATATATATATATATATATATATATATAGTATATATATATATATATATATATATATATATATATATATATATATATATATATATATATTTCTTATATATATATATATATATATATATATATATATATATATATATATATAATATTATATATATATATATATAGTATTTAGTTACATATATATATATATTTATTATATATATATATATATATATATATATATATATATATATATATATATATATATATATATATATATATATATATATATATATATACATATACTATGTTGTTGGTTGAGCAGCAGTTGGAGCAGCAGCTGAATAGCTAGCAGCAGCGCATATGGCAGCAGCAGCAGCATACTATATACATATTGTTATAGTTGAGCATATATAGTTATATATATATAGTAGTTATATATATTATATTATATATATATATATAGTTGTTGTTATATATATATATATATTATTATATATATAATATATATGTATGTATGTTATATATATATATATATGGTTATTATTATATATATATATGTTGGTATATATATATATATATATATATTATTATTATATATTATTATTATATTATTATTGCTTTTATTTATATATATATATTTCATATATATATATATATATATATATTATATATATATATATATATATATATTATATATATACATATAATATTATTATTTCATATACATGCTGGTTAGTCATTGCTATATATACATATATATTTCATATTATTACATAAATATTGCTGTTGGTTGGCTAAGTTGTTGTTATATTGCTGCTGCTGCTATACATATATATGGTTGAGTTAGTTAGCATATATATACATAATAGCATACATATATGTTGGCTGTTATTGTTAAGCTGTTGAGCTACTGGTTATTGCTGCTGGCTAATATATATGCACAGCATATATATACTTCATACATACATATTAGTATAGTTGGTTATACATATATTATATATATATATATATATATATATATTATATATATATATATATATATATATATGTATATATATATTAGAGATATATATATATATATATATATATATATATAATATATATATATTTACAGTATATATAGTATATATATGTATATATATATATATATATATATATATATATATATATATATATATATATAAATATATATAGTATATATATATAGTATAGTAGTTATATATATATATATATATATATATATATATATATATATATATATATATATATATATATATATATATATATATATATATCATACCCATCGATTGAATCTTAGATTGCTCATACAATCTCCATTGCTCTCACCAAACAGATCATCCAACTTTCATGTTCTCGCTTAAATATTCATTCTACTTCCATGTTTTCCACAAACATTCACTCTACTTCAACGCTCATTTTTCTTACATGTTATCACAAAACATTAATCCTACTTTCAGATTTTCTCCGAGCATCCATCTTTCTTCCATGTTTCCCTTAAATATTCATTATACTTCAATCATTCGCAGAGAAAACTTACCCTCTTTTCATGCTTCTCAAAACACTCATCCTACTTTTATGTCCCCCCCCCAAGCATTCAACCTATTTCATTCTTTTATATATAACACTCATCCTGCTTTTATGTTTCCCTTCCCCCCATCATTCATCCTATTTCATTCTTTCGTCTATAACACACATCCTACTTACATGCTCCCTCAAAACATTTACTTTACTTTCATGCGTTTTCCCAAACATTCATTCTACACTCGTCTTACTTACATGATCTAGCCAAACAAGCAAACTACTTCCATGTTTCTTCCTAAGCACTCATCCTACTTCCATGTTTCTTCCTAAAATCTCATCCTACTTCTTTGTTTCTTCCCAAAGCACTCTTCTAACTTGCTTTTCGCCTCCATACACTCATCCTACATAATTTTTATGAAATAATTATTAACTAAAAAAAGTAAAAACTAAAATAAAGAAACATAATAATTAAAAAATAAAGTTAAAAAATATAATTGAACCCCCCCTCGAAAAAAAAGTTATAAAGCTACACTAAAAGAATGATTAACAAAAAAAAGTTTTGTGTAACATTTTAGTAACATTCTGTTACGAAACAACGATTTCTTGAGAGAAAATGTCATAAAGTGTGAAAGTTCTTGAAAGAGCATGTCGAAAGTTGGTTTCACGAATGAATGAACTTGAGAAATCCAAGAATTTTGTTGAAGTAAGTTTGGTACGCGAAATTTCAATGACACAATTAGAAATTCCTCATAATTATAATTTTTGTTCTTGAAACCAAAGTATGCTTTACTCACTCACACACAAACACAATCGCATATATATATACATCACACATTTACACACACACCGTATATATTTATAAGTATATATATATATATATATATATATAGTATATAAGTTATAATATATATATATATATGTTATATATATATATAAGAGCAAAGAGTATATATATATATATAGTTATATATATATATATAGTATACATTTTAATTTTTTATATTTTCAGAACTCGCTATGGTTCTATACATAAGAAAGGATATATATATACATATATATATATATATGAGCAGTATATAGTATATATATATATACTATAGTATATATATATATATATATATATATATATATATATATATATATATATATATATATATATATATATATATATATATATTTATATTTATTTATTTTTATATTTATTATTTTTAATTTTTTTTTCGTAAATTTGTTAGGGTGTGTGAATGCGTGCTTTAAACTTTCTTAATTTTTCAATTATACATATTTATTGTAAATACGGTTTTAGCATTTTAATCATTTACGTTTTTTAGTGAGTGAATAATTTTAATCCAATTTTAACTTTCGTTTTTTGTCTGTCTGTTTTTGTCTGTTGTTTTTGTTGTTGTGGTTGTGTGTGCGTGTGTGATGGCAGATTTGCGCAGGCGCGGGCTTTCTATCGACTTTACCAACATCCGCGGCTTACTCTCTAACTCTGCATCCGTGGAATACCACCTCTCTAACTCTAACCCTAACCTTTTGTTCTTGTCTGAGACACAGATGGCTAAGAATTCATCCTCTAACTCGTTTAATATATCTAACTATAACTTTTTTCATAATTTCCGTCTAAAAGGTGGAGTATGTGCCTATGTGAACATAAACACTCCTGTAACACGTCTCGTGAATCTTGAATCTCCTAACTTTGATGTTCTGTGGCTTAAAATCTTTCTTCCTTCTACTACAATAATCTTGTGCTTCTGCTACTGTTCTCCTAACAGAACAGATTTTCACTCTTTCTTTGAATATCTTACTACCTCTCACGAGACTGTTATATCTTCATCCAAATACTGAGGTTCTCTATTTAGGGGATTTCAATGTACACAACACTGAATGGTTGGGATCCTCTCATACTGATTTAGGTGGGGAGGAGGCCGAATCATTTAGCATTCTCAACGATCTGGAGCAATTAATTTAAAGAACCCCACACACATTCCGATCGTCCCCAATCAAATTCTTGAACATACTTGACCTATGTTTCACCATTCATTAGTCCTTCTCTCTATAAATACAATACCTTCGCTCCTACTGGTAAATCTGACCACAACCTTATATTTCTTCTCTAAATTTTAATACTTTCTCTCTCCAACAGTTCCATCCTGCCCCCTACGCGTTTTTTATGGCACTTTGATCGGGGCCTTGCATTGCTTTCTACGCTAACTATAACTGGAATGACTGCTTTGTCTCTGGAGACGCTTCTTCGGCTTCCGCCGATAAGGTGGGAGCTGTAATCGTTGGCGGGATGAGCAGCTTCATTCCTTCTTCGACTAAATCTTCTCTCCTCATAATCCATGGTTCGGATCGTGCTTGTTCTCTGGCCATTCAGGCTAGAGACAGTGCAAAAATGGGGTGCAGCAATTTCTCGTTCTCCTATCACTCTCGCTCATTTTCATTCAGCTAGAAATCGTTGCAGGGATACTCTTCACGAGCAAA
>JABUQX010073957.1:12500-15000 GCA_015478945.1 Trachelipus rathkii | reverse complement strand
TTTCGTTTTCCCGTCTGTAGGTGGATAATAGTAGACAAAGGGTTCTGTTCTTCCTCCATATAGAGCTTCACCTACCTACACGGAGTTTACCATGAGCTACGTCATTTGCGATCCTATTAACATAATGCCCTAAACCTTCTTCTTCCTCATCATCATCATCATCGATAGGGGTCACGAAACGTACTTTACAATCCTTTTTCATGGTTTTCCATTCACACTCCCATACCCTAACAACTTCGAATCCACTATCTTTATAAGCTTTCTCCTGTAACATAGTTAGCCTGCACATATCTAAAGCAGTTGCCTTGTTATGTAGTTTTGTTTCCTCGTTACATCCCTGGTGTGCCATGCCATGCACAGCCATGGAATAGATATACTATTCGTTTCTTCTCAACCGACCCTGTACCAGCTGTTTCAGCTGCATCATCCATAGCTTTCCACTCTCGCTATTCTTGGCTTTTAAAGTTTCATCTACAACTAAATTTCTGAGTTGGATAAAATCGGCATCGTTAATAGGGCTATATTTTGAAACTGGAACTTCAGCATACCCATCAGGGAATGCTGCTTTATTCATCAATTTAAAGCCTCTTTCTCCACCATTGCGAGCATGAGTTATACTTTGCCCTGTATAATGTTCCATAAACTCTAGCCATTTGATTCCTTCATAAGAATAATTTTTCTGATCACCTCGACCTAGATGTGCTATTGTATTCTCTTCCAAAAATTTGGTTTTAAAAATTCTAAAGCATAAAGAAGCAATAGTACAACAATCAACTAAACAATCAATCTTAAACATATCTCGAAACATGTTACGGAAAGCTTCGAAACTTTTCCGTAAGATATCTACATCTTGAACACAGTATTTAATACATTCATTTTTAATATCATACTCCCTGTTAGCAAATGATTCATACCATTCATTAAACTCATTTTTTTCAGCATCATTCATTCGGTCTACTTCAAACATATCTTGAGAAGGAATAGGACCTACATAATCTAGATTAGGAAGAGTGAGAAACTTATATGGAAAGAACCCCTTTTCCAGATTACCCTCTAAACCCATACATTTTGGTAGTGCTTTTAATGCACAAGGCATATAGTTAAGTGTATCTTTAAACATAATGTTATTAAATGATGTCATTGCTATGATATTTGTGCCTCTTTTAATAGGATTACCTTTAACGGCATCACCTTCTGGTCTCAATAACAATCTATTATACACGAATTGGGTATCAAATCGCCCTCCATTATGAGCAGCTACAACTACATTGGCGTCTTTATGTGTTTTAGCAAAAGAAGCAAGATATGTAATGAATTGATCAACAGGACATTTCTCATAGAGACCTTCTGCATTTAAATTTATTTGGAAAATTTCAGTTCGTTTTGTCATACACTTCTCACACTGTTCATTCCCCAATTCTTTATCACTACATTTATAACATACAACTGTACTTACAAGTATGTATGGAACCATATCTATTACTTCGTTATTAGTGTCGGGGTTAATCTGATGGTTGTGTTGGTATGTTTCTATGTCATAATAAAATGTATGAGTATTTTTTGGTTCCTCACCTTCTTTTAGTTCTTTAATCACAATGGGTTTCATATAACATTCATGCTTACCCTCAGTAGGATTATATGATTCATAGCAAACTTTGCAATGAATTTTTTCACATTCATGCTGATTTCGAAGTTGTTTATCGGGTGTTACTAATGTATTGCATTTTGGACAAATGTAGATTTTACTACACAATTTCTTATGGTTTTCTAAACAATTAGCGTTGTAAAAGTTACGGTTACATTTATTACAATACATTAATTGTTCCCCATCAAGCAGTTTACCAGGACAATCATACTTCAGGCATTGTTTACAATTATAATACAGACATTCCTTGTCGTGATGATGTACAATATTATCTACAAAGATGTAACATTTAGGACAAAAAATGTCACCTCTGATATTATTGCGTTTAAGTCCTTGTAAAGTTAAGGGTATTACACCCTCAGGTACATAGAAATAATGTTCATTTATTCTATTCGAGGCCTAAAAAAAACGGATAATGTTTTTCTCGTATCTTCAGTAGGTCTATGCCCAACTACACTAGAACCTCTTTCCCCATCATTACTATACACAAAGATCCTACATTTTAATATTCTCTCTATTACCTCAAATTTTTCAGAACTTAATGGTTCAGCAAATAGCAATCCACAGCGATCAGCGATATTCTTACCTTCCTTTTTTATAGCGCTAGACGAGATATTAGAGCTCTTTTTACCAGCCTTATACAGTTGGGCCATAGCTATAGCTTTAAAACCGCATCCTACAGTATCATCGATTTTAATAGCTATTCTCTTTTTATTTACTCTTTGCCATTTCCTTACAAATAAATGACATCTGTTCAAATCTGTGACACCATCAAACTTTACACCTGTAGGAATAATTATTCCACTCCCTGATGGATTATGAACAATCTTTACTTCGATGATAAAATCAGAAAAC
>JABUQX010073957.1:5000-10000 GCA_015478945.1 Trachelipus rathkii | reverse complement strand
ATATCAGCCGTACGAGCAACCTATTAATATTGCCCTTAGATGCTCACACTTTACCTTAATAGTCATAACTACAGTCCGCCATGTACCATCCAGGTGTTCCGAATAAGATGTCTACGCGTTTCTATAGATACTATCTCCCGTGGATTGAGAATATATTGAAGGAGACGGACCCTCAGATCTCCTAACATGAAGCCGCCGCAAATTAAACTAGGTGTGTATACTGTATAATGGCAACTGTGAGTATTAATATGTGTTGTTTCATAACAGTACAGGGTAAAGCAAACGCATGGCACATGTTAGCAAAAACGTTTCATGTTCCGATGCCCCATGTACATCTCTCCTGATTGGTATAGGGTCCTACCCGACGGAGTCGAGGTAGAGACGTTTGCTTAATTAAAAATTGTTAAAATGACCCGAATGACCGTATTCGAACAATATCTGTTAAAAATTATCATGTGTTATAATGTTTAATCCAAGAAAAATTTTAGGGTTAGAGATTTTCTAACACTCATATATATATGGCACGTATACTGAAGTTAAAACTTATTAGTGGAAAAATCAGTACCGGTCGCGGTCATAAAGTTATAATACTTATGATCTGATGGGCATAACTGAAATGAAGATATACTAGCTGAACTTTTCACTGTTTACTTCTCATCATTTTAAGCGTTACCAGGTGGGGAGATAGGGATCGCGTGAGTTAAGGTTTGAATAAAACACAACCTTTTCCATCAAGGAATCAAGTAATCGCCGCATGAGAGGGTACCGAGACGTCGTCTTTAATACTAATATTTAATATTAATTTTGGACAAAGAAGAGGATGTCAAGTCAGATGTAATGTATTAGCTAACCCAGAATGTTCCCATGCAAAGAAAAGAGTTTTTAAAGGTATATAAGAGAAGTTTACAATCTGTACCTGTATGGTTATTCTTTAGTTAATGTGATCTTCAATCCTAGCAACACCCATAGAGTCTTGTTACGTACAAACATCCTACAACAGAAATTGATAACCTGTTTACATTCCCCGAAATAAAAAGAGCAAGTTAGTGAAAAATTATTACCCATTAGAGAAATAAAAGAGATAAACACTATCTAATGTACTAAAGGCTGAAAAAAAAACAAACCCAATCTACAAAGTTCAGCGTTTCACTCGATGTATATATTCGTGAACGGTTGTGATCGTTAATCTTATAAATAGCAAGTAACATGCCCATAAAAGAATCATCAAAGCAAAAGCTACGTTAGACATTAGTAACAGTCATTAGACACATAACTACGTAATATTAATAAATGTATATATATTTGGTTTAAAGAAAACAAATTATTGTTGAAAGGAATGGTGTATTCCACCCTATTATTTCTATTGTTGTCTGTTCTATCCAAATGTTGGTGCAAGATTTAAGCATCAGATTTAATACAATAAATGCAAGAGAGAGGCCATTGAGAGTCCAAGCGCGCCTCTTGATTTACGAAAAAAAACTGAATTATAATAATAATACAATTAAAATTTACAGCTAGCACAACAACAAACAACAACAACCACCACAACTAGCTCACAGCCCCTTAGAGCGCATGCGTGAGAGCGCTCAACTACCCAAGACAAAATGTCAAGTATCCGAAACGAACATCTCGGACAATCTTAAATTCACCAATGAACATGAGGATATAAACAGTAGTTAATTCAGACAGGTAATTACAGCGAAAATTAATAGGATTTTGAAAAGAAAAATATACCAAATTGAATAATACATCAAAGTCCCCAAATGAGCAGAAGAAGATAGAAGGGTAAATAAGGATTGTGTAAAAACATTTTAGAAAACCGCCAGTCTGCCTCCTTGATAAAAATCCGCAGGGTATAAAGGTATATGAATGTCTTTTATATTAATACATTAAAGAGGACAATTAATTGGGAACAACTACAAGTCAGATTGTGATAGAAACGGAAGCCTCTACTTATAGCGGATCAAATATTCGGACTTGGCATTGTGGTTTCAATCTTGTTCGGCAAATTGGAGAAGAGAAATCCTGTTATAGGATGGAATATAATAAAACAAAAATTAAGAACCATTAATTTTCCAAAAAGTTTAATATTAAATATGGATCGCTTGGCTGATGTGGAAAACGTGTATTCTACACCTAAGGCTATAGCTTCAGGCTCTTCACCTGGCCCAATATCCACACCTGTACCCTCACCTTTAGGGTTATTCAGAAAACGAAATAACAAACAACCTTATCCCAGTGCAAAGAAATTACGAAAAAAGATAAGCGTAAGTCGAGAATGGTTAAAAATGTAGGCCTAAGGCTATATTACAAGTGAAACCTATTAGGGTTAAGAAAAAACATAACATTACGCAATAGTTATAAGCCACGCCCCTCCTTCTTGTTAGGGTTACAGTTTAGGGTTAGTTTTGTATAAACTGGTTTGTTACATCATCTTTCGTTATTGTGAGAGAGAGGATTACATTCTTCTTAAAAGAGCATTAGATGAAGCTCTTCATTAGTTGAACGTCAGACTTTAAACTATAAACATGGTTTCTCTTGTGAATAATAAATTTGTAAACGATATTGTAACCTGGAAGATATCGCTTCCAAAGATATTTACATTTTTTAAACTTTCGTCGTACGACAAATGAGAACGTTACTTTTTCCTGCTCCGATTCATCTTACACCCATAACAGACCATTATTCCTCTCCTGCGAAGAATTAAGTCGTGTGTTTGATGAAGTTAATACTTGGATAAATGAAAAGTACATTTCTTCATCTGTAACAAATTCGTGGGGAGTGGCAATCAAGGGAGGTAATGAAGATGACTCAAAAAGATTAACTCTTGTTTTTTCACTACATAACAATATTGAATCCATTGATTTACGTAGCTGGTGGCGTCCTAATTCAACCGGAATATTCCGACCCACCTCATTTGGTGTTTGTGTAAGCGGCCGAGAAAATATTACAGCGTTTATCAAGATGCACGAAGAAATATCTAAACGTTTGATTGAAGTTGATTTACTGGATGAGCTTATTAACCTATCGCATGGTATACTCTATACGATGTACGATGAACACAATATGTTCGAATCACAGGAAACATCAGTTATCGATGTGCTCAACCTTGAAAAATTTACCTTCCTTTATGAAAACGAGATGAAATCACCTGGTACAAAGAACAATCATTGAAATATCTGCAAGAGATATTTATACCAATGTCACAACAGAAGGACTTGGAAGTTTGGAGCAATACATCGAATGCTCACAATGTATGTTAAATGTTAATAAGCAACCTCAATCTTGTTAAATATTTTTTATATAATTATGCCGATTGCGATTTTTTTATTATATGTACCTGTTTTAAAACATATTATGTAAGATGTATATTAAAATTGTTTTTTCTTATGATTGTTTCTTTTTCCTGTTATATATAAATTATATATATATATATATACTATATATATATATATATATATATATATATATATATATAATATATATAATTATATATATTATATATATTAAATATATATATATATATATATTATATATATATAATATATATCAATATATATATATATAATATATAATATTATATATATAATATATATATTATATATAATATATTATATTAAATATATATATATATATATATATATATATATATATATATATATAATATATATATATATATATAAATATATATATATATATATATATATATATTATATATATATATACTTATATCTATATATAATATATATAATATAATATATATATATATATACTTGGTTTTTTTATTTTTAATGTCATTGTGAATCATGGAGGCTAAGGAAGCGGTCGATAAATATTACTTTGATGTGAAACAGCCATACAGTTACGGGGGTTTTTCAAGGTTTGCGTCAAAGTTTCCTCAAATTAGTAAAAAAGAATTGAAAAAAATATTTAGAAGGTGAGGATGCATTTACGTTACATAAGCCTATAAGAAAAAAATTTCCAACACGAAAAACCATAGCCCCTTACTTAGATAATGTATAAAGGTAATATATATCTATATATATATATATATATATATATATTTATATATATATATATATATAAATATATATATATATATTATATATATATATATATATATAGTATAGTATAAGGCCTTAAAATAACGACGACCACAATAATAATAATAATAATAATAATAATACATAATAATAATAATAGTAAAATAGTAATCAGTAATAGTTAATATAATAGTAATAGTAATGTAATAGTAATAGTAATAGTAATGAGTAATAGTAAATAGTAATAGTAATAGTAATAATGATAATGGATAATGATAATGATAATGATAATGATAATGATAATGATAATGATAATGATGATGATGATATGATGATGATGATGATGATGATGATGATGATGATGATGATGATGATGATGATGATGATGATATGATGATGATGATGATGAATGACTGATGATGATGATGGATGATCGAGATATGATGATGATGCTGATAATACATCATAATAATAAAATAATAATAATAAACATACCTAATAATAGATAATAATAATAATAATAATAATAATGGATAATAATAATAATAATAATACACTAATATAATAATATAATAATAATAATAATAATAATAATAATAATAATAATAATAATAATAATAATAATAATAATAATAATAATAATAATAATAATAATAATAAAAATATAACTCCTGAAGATGCGTTGGAAAAGCAAACTCGCTTTTTCGGATTCCCAGAGGTGGAGTCTGAGTCGTGGAGTCGGACCCTGCGGGGCGGTGCGGACCCCGAGCCGGAGTCGGAGTTGGAGTCGGATATCCTGTAGAAGGAGCTGAAGCAGGCGCAAGAGGCGAACCAAAAGGTGCAGCAAACTGAACGAGGCAGGACAGGGCGGGGAAATGCAAAAGTCTCTGAAGGAGACTAACGCAGAAGGTGACGCAGAAGGAGACGCAGAAGGAGGAAACATATTAGATGTAGGAT
>JABUQX010073956.1:0-15657 GCA_015478945.1 Trachelipus rathkii | reverse complement strand
TCGGTCAAAGGAAGATTATCGCAATTCGTCACTAACGCGTAAGCTGGCGGCGATAGATCATCAGATGGGGGAGACGATTCGATATTTCGACCATCAGATATAGGAAGATTAACGGAATTCATCGCTTGAGCGTAAGATGGTGGTAGCTCGTACGGAGGCGGCAATATATCCGATGGGGAGATCGTTTTGACATCGCGTTTTTTAGGTGCGATACGAATATGGAAACGATCATCAAGAGGATGAAGAACGATCTTATAACGATAACTGAACCAAAGAAGATAAATCATTTGTCCCAGGAATATTAATTGAGGTAAAGTTAAAAGAAAAAAAAAAGTATATCTAAATAGATGAGCGCCATCATCGAGTAGATCGCATATTCTCACGTTCTGGGTGGAAATATATAAGCCGCAATAATTCGAATTCTTACTAATAGGAACTGTGAAATTTTTGTATCTCGAATCGCCAAAAAAAGCTCTGTATACGAATTTGCGTTCTTCGTTCAGCTCGTATTTCACCTCTACAGAGTCATCGAAGAGGATTTCGTTAAATTCGTAGCGGTTTTCCTCGTCCAATTTGACTGTTTGTCCAGGATGAGGGCAGGTTTTTAAATCCATCGGTGCGCTTAGAGGATGTATTCTAATAAAACTTCCTATTAATTTTTCACCACCGACGTCTGTATTTAGCCTCTTGACGGAAAACGAGCCAGTCGACGAGTCGAAAAATTGGTATCCTCTCTCTCCTCTATATCTTTGCAGCGTTGTTTCGAGAGCGTTGCTCGAGTGAGGTTAACGACGAGTGGTATGGTAGTAGGAACAAAAATAAACTGTAGATCTTCATGCTGAAAGCGAAACGTCCTCCGGTTTTCCGTCAGTGTATCGCGATAGAGTTTTTCTTTGTATTTGAAATTGGTGTGTCGAGTAAAATTGTTATATAGGTATTTATTAAAAAATAAAGATTATTTTTTTAAAATGTTTTATTCATGCAGTGTAAATAAATAGCTTATAGTTAACAAAGGAACATTACCACAACGAATATTCTTAAATGTATCCTGTTTGCAACTTATTGGGATATGCAACCATATCTGTAAGCATAAATTATTTTGCAATAAATATTGCCAAATAAATTATGGTGAGTTACGAAAAAGACTCAAATCAGTGATCCCGTATAATGCGAATTCAGCTTATTCCCGCCCCAGTTGTAACAGATAAATTTGTGAAAATGTAGTCTACAGTTAATTATTCTAGATTACTCAAGGTATAATATATCAGTTATTATCCGTAGTTGCTGTCTGTTTACCTTCACGACCCAGATTGGGGCTCTTCTCTCACGGTTAGATGCTAGCAGGGTGGTAGGATGAACGGTTCAGACAACGGGTCTGGCTTAGCGGTAGGTCGGAGAGGCATAGCGTATTCCGATGATGTTGCTGGATATTATGGAATATTTATTATGCCGTAGACCTTAGAGGTCGGTAATTAAAAATATGTTAATCAAAGATAGATTTTAAGATAATAAAAGAACTCGAATTTGCACGTTCTAACCTTTGATCGGCACTCCAGCCGGCGGTGCAGGTTTAATTTTATAAAATCCGTTCGTTTTAACATCGCGTTTTTCTTCCAAGTATGCTTTAAGAGATTTATGATATTACCGCTCATACCTCACATGACCTTCTATATACCTAAAGGCGTAAACCAAGAGCAATCCGAAGAAAGCCGTCGAGTCGATCCTTCGTACACGATTATAGCTTGATACATCGCGCATTTCTGGCGCGCATTTAGGGAAGTGCGTATAAAATTATGATTCTGCCAAAATGAGGAAACGTCGGAATTCACTCGTGCGTATCGGTTGTGCGAGAAAAATACCGAATAAATTTCATAACATCCTGTGCGAAATCACAGAACGTATAGGAAATCTGCTTATATTTGCGAGAGAGACGTGTAATATATTCGGTCGAGTTCACTGCGATATATTCGAGATATAATAATATTTCATAGATGAGTACACGTAAGACACACTCAACGGATGAGAGATTTGTTGCTTAAGAGTAAATTAATATCTTTTTTTATAGAAGAACACTTCTTTCCCGTGTTTTATGTTGATGGCTGCTAAGATTCGAAAATTGTCTTCGCCCCGTCCGTTATAACGATATGTATTTTTTTCAATACAAGCTTTTTCGATCGTCTACATCATAACGACATTCTCTTCTATGATCATGATCACGGTTTTAAATGCTCTCATATATTCTGTAGAGGAGAAAATCGTAATCGCCTACATCCTTCGTATTTTATATTAGTTCTTGCGGTTGTACAATGAGAGATAGTTACAGATATCGTAAGCTACGCCTCTTACACTTGTCTCACCTAACATTTTCTGAAATAGATCAGTTCCGAGTATCGATAGGGCTCAGTCGCATGCGATTGATAACGGAAAGCTATTTACTTGTGAAAAAAATATAGTATAGCACGGTTAACAATAAATTACGCGTAAATACACTTATCAATATTTAAAATACAGTGTGCTCTTGTTCAATCCTTAAGCGGACTCTCTTGAGACCAAGCCCATTTAAAAAACAGCCTTTCGCGCACTCGAGGAAAGAGGTCCGAGATGAAGTTTGATCTAATACGCGCGTATATATATAGGTCGTTTGTATTAAAAATTTACATCTTTTTAATTTTTATTTATAACAAGTAATATTCGAAAATAGTATTGTATAATAAAACAGTTATAAAAATTTAAATTAAAATGATTAATATTTAATAAAAAATATGAATATAAAATGCTAATTTTTAACTTTTCTTTCCGAGAGTTCTCCCTCAGAACTGTTTCTGAGACGATATAGATCTGCCAACGGAGGTCGTCGACGCTTGGTACGCCGAATTTAACGTGTTCGAAGTATTATCGATCTGGCTTTCGTACTCGAAAGAAGTGGAAGCCGTAGATAGATTTTCATCCGATCCGTGGTTGTCGTCGTTGAACTCTCTTCCTACGTCTAAACATATCTCGGAATAATCGCTGTCATTTTCCGATGGGAAAACGCGCGTAGATTGAACGTCTTCGGAAATATTTTGAAGCTGAGGAGGACGATTCGGTGGAGGAAGAGGTGGCCCAGTCATCTTCGCCATCGCAGTCGCGGCCTGAATATTCGACAACGTCGTTATTTTCAGGGAACCACACTTATTCATATCTAAATAGTGATTTTCGATCGTATTCTTCGTATCGCGATTGGTGTACGCGCTAAGCGTCATAGCCATTTCTTCTTCTTTCTCTCTTCCTTCTATTCCGAAAAAAGGTTCCCGTATCCTTTTTCTGTCGACGGCGGCGTAAATAGCATCAGAGGAAGGGAAGGATCCGTCGGCTCGCCCGTCGAAATAAGGACGCGAAGAAGTTAAGGGAATGCTATACGTGTGTTTCATTTTTGTCTGGCTTCTGGCACTACAGATTTTGCAAATTTCGTTTTCCGATTTACTCAAAAATTACGTAAGTGTTAGTTTATTTCAAGAAAAATACGCTTTTTGAAATCATATACGTAAGAAATTTTGCCTGTGAACAATTTGCATGAGTTTTCTCTACTACGAAATAAGTTTTATAAAATAGAACTAATTTTATAAGGTATGTTTTATCCTTGAATTAATACAGACACACCCACACACACATTGTATATTGCAATTTAAAGTTAAAAGGTTGATTTTTTGATGAAGATTTTGTCTCACAATAGTAACTAGTTTAAGATAACTATAAAATCAATACCCAATCGAGAAAAAAAAATTGTTAATGCATAAATCAAAGAAAATTTTATGATATCAAAGAATTGTTAGCTACATAATTATAGAAATCATCCACTTGGTAAGAATCACTCTTCCATTACAATCGTAATTTCGCGAGACATATTTGGTTAATCGATGGAAAAACATAGAAAATTATTGACTTTTGGGCTTTATTAAAGAGATACTAGAAATAGTAAAGTGGTGTTTAGAACGTTTTACATATTAGAAGTATATTTTTTTATCCATTGTGTTCTTCGGTTAGATGGTATAAGTCCATAGCATTACATTCATACTACTTATACAAAATTAAAGCCCCCATTTAACAATTACTCAATGAATAAAAGTTAACGTAAGGGTTAGTTTATTTATCAGAATAATATCAGCCTGCCTAATTTTGGAAATCATATAACCCGCGAGACATATTATCATTTAGCGCTGTCTCGTGAATAATTTGCAATGAGTTTTATTACTACGCATTCAACCAAAATCCGCCGGTATAATACTCAAATCATACACATTATACTCAATTTATAAGGTATGTTTCCATTGAAATTATGTGAATGAAACGTACAGAGATATTTATTTTAGACACATTTTGTGTTATATATATGCTACTCACTCATCATAACAGCACAAACCGAACACACAAATAAAAATAGTGCAATTTTTTAAACCAATACGAACACCATACTCAACTATAGTTAAATTGCATTGTCGTTATCGACAGAATATTTGTCTCACACAAACGTGTTGTTATATTTTTGAATACATTTTACGTAACGAATTTTGCATATTTGGCTATTTGTGGAAAAGTAAACCTCTACACATATTTTCATTTTCTACTTCATGAAATAAACGAAAATTAGACCCATTTTTTAATTAAACTTTTCATTTAGCATTAATTTGACGTGTTTCCCTAGAGTATTTATTTAAATTTCCTGGCTTCTTTGAGGAGATTGTATAGTCCGGTGTATATTTTTGTTTAGTCTAGATACATACATCTACTTCATATTATCTTTCATATAGTTTGATATCATTATCCCAGGGACAGTCAATTTTCATAGCGTTAATGGAAATAATTTAACTTTTGTCTTGAAAAACCGTTCATAAATATAGTAACTGTTTTTTAACATCGCATCGGACACATTAGACATCATCACGCAGACTCACTATATAATATTAGAAATTTATTCACACACATACTAAAACTACTATATACTATACTATATAATACACTATATATATATATATAGCTATATAATAAAACTCGATATAAGGGTATAAACATTACCACGGCACTACGCTTATATATATAATATAATATCATAATTATATATTATACGACGCAGGCAATTTGACAACATAAATCCTTATATGATCTTCTATATATATCCCGAATTTATCTTTTTTTACCTTAAAATTTGTCGTTTAGATTAAAATTTATTGTCCGATCCACAAAATTCACAATTCAATTGTAAACGCTCTCGACACTCTCTCACTCCTACTCGCAACACACACGCATAAAGCTCGTAACTTTTTTTATTTTTTAAAATACGTTTAAAATATCCAAAGGTAAATACGACCTAAAATGCATTTTAAATTTTTCAATAGGAAGTTTTTAGGACTAAATTTAAAAATAGGCACCAATGCCATCTTATCACACTGATGATAATAAACACATAAACTAGCTATAATTGTAACTCTACACACATATCACCTCACCTCCATTGCTTAAATATTCAGATTAACACTGTCACACTCACACACCCAATGAAAAAATCGAAAAAAGAAGTCGCGTTTCTTGCTCTAAAGGATAAGGATGACAACACACACACACACACTTTAGGAGACCAGTTTTATTAACATTTTGAGCGTAAAAGAGAAGCAAAAACTGCTCGATTTTATGAGGAATATGAAATCTCACAAGGAGGAAGAAAGTGATAAATCGATTTCATCTTCGTCTTCTCATAATTCTTATTCTTCAAAATTATCTTCGAAAGCCGGTGAATCCAATTCATCGACGTCAGAAACTGACAAAGAAGAAGAAACCACTCACGTCAAAAGATATATAAAAAAGATTGAAACCGTTGTTAAATCAAACGATGAAGGTGGAAAAGATATCCTACATCAAGACAATTACCTAGGATATGACTATTACTATAAAGACTCTACGCGTAAGTTTGAATTTATAAAATATATTCGTTTATTTTTTTTGGTAAATTTAATTTGGCTATTAAATCATTTAAAACGATATAAATACTTTTGTTCATTTTTTTTAACACATTTCAATTGGGCATTGAATTTTTTAACATATATATATATATATATATATATATATATATATATATATATATATATATATTTTTATTTATAAATAAATATATAATATATATTTTTATATATATTAATATTTTATATATATAATATATTATATATTTATCTTCGTTTAGAAAAATCAATGATGAAGTTTATTTCAAAACACTTACGACGGAAATTTAATGAGAAACCTACAACTACTACGAGCACACCATCGGAGGAGGAAGATGGGGGGAGAGCATTCTCCGAAAAAGAAGAAAACACGTCGTTCAAAAACAGGGGAATTAAGTGTTATTTTTGCTCTAAGGTGGGTTGAAAGATAGCGCAAAACTAGTTCATATTGTTTCCTATCGGTAACCAACTCGTATTTAATAATTTTTTTATTTTTTTATAGGTCATTCACCGATCTCTTAACGACCATTTGAAATCGAAAAACCATGATAAAATTAGCAAAACGACGAAGGATCTACTAATTAAATGCGAACAGCAAGTATCCTTTTACACATCGAATAAAAATGATGTGGGGGCTTTGTGCTTAATATGCAATAAAATTTTTGCCCACATGAACAATCACGTGAGAAAAAACCATAACAATCTAAATCGTTCAGAGCGAAGAGAGCTTAAAAACTCTAGCCCGACCGTAATTGGGGGACAAAACAAATCAAAAAGTAAAAATGATGGCGACAACGATGGTGACGGGAATGAATCTGAAATCGAAAAAAGTAAAAGCAAAATATCGTCCTCGTGGGTAGAACACCACCAGAAAATAGAAACTAATTTGATAACAAAATATAAGTCCTTTTTAAAGAAAAACACGCCGTTATACGAAAAGGTCTTGCTGAGGTTTCAAAATGTCGAAAAAAATATCATCGATGTATTTTCCGCACTGCGGTTAAATCCACATACTCCATTTTCTCCCAAAAAAGCGGCCAATCTTCAATATCACCTGTTGGGTATGACGACGTACGAGCACGGTCAAAAATATTTATCGCTACTAATGGAGTGGTCGAAAAAGACCACGCTTTCGCCGAACACCATGACCATGAAAATCGACGATTTCGTAAAATTTTTGAAACAGATGATGAAGCTGAAACAATTTCAATCGGGCGTGAAAAAATACCTTAAGAGCAGACATAATTTTTTCCACGCCGGAATGAAGAATCTCGTCAACGGGATTATTTTAATCAAAGGTATCGTGTTACAAACCAATTGATTATTGACATGTAATTTTCTTTTTACTTAAATGAAAACAATTTTTCTTGTTGTCGTTTATTATTAGGTGCAATCTGACGATGCAGGGTTAAAGTCACCAACAAACATAAATAAATAAATACAACTGTACACGCCGAAATACGTGTTACTGTCTGGCGCCGATGTTCGAAAGTCTTCCGCCCTAAGCCGGTCTCTCTGAATATCAGAAAGGACTGAACTCGAGGAAAACTCTACACCTTAAACTGCCCGAGAAAACACACCCACAGACTCAAAAATATCCGCTCACCGGCGGAGCGCAACAATCATGTTAACTCACACATTGACTAAACAATTCGCCTGACGTCTCACCCGTGCACCTACGCCTGAGACCGACGTTTCCTGGAGGCCTGAGGCCGATGTTGAGAATGGGCGTGGGCCAACCTTAGAACGCGGTCTGAAGAGGGGAAACGACGTAATTTAGAAAAAGAACTCACTAGGAGCGCAAAGAATCGCGGATAATTTCAGAATCCTCAGACACATCGTTGTTTTTAAAATTATTCAGCAAGAGGACACCCTTTCACGAAACTCTCAAAGCGCATAGTGACAAACGCAAACAGAAAAATACTTATACCGACGTATCTGTCGCCGCACTTTGCAGACAGCAGCACGTCTGGACGCGAGCCACGGTTCAACAGAAGAGGTCGGCTTGACTACAGAAACGGGCGGAATCATCAACCGAAGCTTCGGAAACAGTCGCTTCCCTGAGGCATTAAATGATAATCCATCTACCTGCACACTCACGCGGAGAAAACTATACACGCTTACCATAAGCCACCGATAAACCCTGCCCACACGCGTATCTAGAATATCCATAAAAAAGGAAGTTTCTATCTACTACATTTTTTTCTAACCAACTATAATATAAGATCGCGTGGAGAGAGAGAGCACCACCCACGGAGGAAATACTGCTCACGCTGGGAAGGAGCGACATAATGAGCCAGATTTGATGATTCTCCCGAAGCAGTCGTGAAGAATCACCCGATAGCTGCCGCTCGCTTTCGTCGACCCCAGCTTCACGTTGCACGCTCACCCAGCCTACACAGCTTCCCTCCCACGACCTTCTTACCCGACGCAAAGGTTTCTATCCCATAGATACAACATCGATAAAGAGCCACTCGCATCCAACCTCATGCGCACGACGAGTACTCTCTTCGAATCGAGTCGAAGGCGGTATACAGCTCCAGACAGTCCACCGGAACGTTCGAGTGAGCGAGGAGGAGGAGGAGGCCCGATTAAAAGCACCCCTGGTTGATTAAAACTCGACTGAATACTTCCGTTTAAATGCATGTCATACCGTGTCACTAAAGTACGCTTTCTCGCACCTACAAGCCCTCACCGCAGATGGACGCGATGCACTTAGAGGAGTGTTGGCGGGAATTAAGGGAGCGGAAGAATAAAAACATTAGAAAGCAGTTGTAAAATTCTTACATTCCACTCCAGACTGATTCCTGCCGAAAGCTTCCTCAGGTATATGCGATCCTACAAAATCAAACAAAGCTCATTTCTCAAGGAAAAACATTAGTTGAAACAGACATTAATTACACCGCACTACCGCATCAAACGCCTGCACCTTAACTACCCAAGAAATGTGAAACGGACGCAAAACACGTGGAAACAAAGCGGACCGTAGCTCTTGAAAATGAAGTAACAGCGCCTTGCCAGTTCTATCCACTCGTAGAAACCACACCTTACGAAATCGAGTTGATCCTATCCAATCTCTCTCTCGCCACCCCTCTCTGCTTCCTATACTACGCATATATGTCGGATCATTGCAGAAATATTCTCGCCTGGCGGAAGATAACATAGATCGGATAATACGATAAACGACGTGCATATCTTCAGCTATTTTGTTCCTTTAATATTCTACACCGATGATTCACGCATATTTGATTAATTAAATATCACTAATACTCTCTACTTATCATCACTCACTATACCCTCATACTCAATATCACCCCACTTACCCCCTACTCTCATAATCACTATCCCCTATCATCTTCATATCATACTTATCTACTACCAACCCCGCTACCTTTACTGATCAATTACCTACATATTACCCATTACATCTATATTACCCATATTTAACCTATACTACTTAATTATGGTCTATAAACTCTTAAAACCTCTCGACCTATATATCTATCTCTACCCTCAAATATACTCTACCCTTACCTCCTACCTCACCTCACCTACTCGACCCCGCCTACTACTGATATATTAATAAATATAAAATTTTTATGGTGATATTGATAATTTAATTATAATATTTTAATAATTAATATTATGTTAGAATTAAATTTCGAAAAAATTTTACCCAGACAGATTTATTATTTAAAAATTAATAGTGAAAATTAAAAAATATGCAAAGAAATAATTAGTGCAAGATTCTGAACGCAACACAAACGATAAATTATAATAAAAATAAATAATTTAAAATAAATAATAATAAGAAGAAAGAAAAATAAATAAATAAATAAGTAAATAAAAAAAAATAACCAAATTAATAACTATATGTAATTATATTATAGATATCACCTCCATATTACAATACCTAAATATATTATGTCCAAGACTAACTATTAATAATCGCTAGTATATTACAATCCCTCACGTATATATGTCATATACATCTAACTATCCTCCATAAACAATATCATATATTATGATTTGATTATTCCTCAGAATATTAGATACTCGACGACAAACAAGAGTCGAGTATCACATAATTGACGAGACAATACCGGACAACAACTTTCAACCATCATACTCCACGAGCCCACAATAGTTATCTTTACCATGACTGACGACGGAATCCACAGATATACAAAACTTTAAATTCACATGATGCCTAATTCTCTCGAATCCTTTAGGTGCGATGACGACGACATAAATGACGATGACGATGGCACGAACTGATGCGAATACAAGAATAGTGAAATGCAGCAGAATTAAAGGACCGCTCTAAAATAAAAATAAATATTCCGTAAAATATTTTGCCTATATAAAACAATCTGTTAGTATAGGACCTAGATTTATTCACATTTATTACTTTTTAATAAGGACCTAAAAGCTGAACAATCCCATCATGGGCATCTCAAAAAAAAGAATAGAAGTATGAAGCAGTATTCGTGAGCACTGAACGAAATGAACATAGAAGGATAATTGCGATACAATTACCTATGAAGACGCGACATACTCAGGGAGCCAGAAGTGGCAGTGGAGTGAGAAACAAAAGAACCATGGCACCCAAAAAGAAAATATTACAGACATAGGAATAGAAAGCCCAGGAACTATTCAATCTCTTCAAATGATTTCTAAAGAACAGAGATTCGGAACCGCGAAAAATGACAAAAAATACTCAAGCGGGGGATAGGAAATCATGATAAACACCCAAAGTACTAATAACACCAAAATTTTATTCATCGGGGATGTACTAGGATATTTCCTAAAGTCGTGATGTCAATAGAATTAACATAATGCTACCATACAGAGGATATCGCACATCAATAATTCTCCCTAATTACAGTAGAAGCATTGAGAAAACCAGAACTATTATAAAAAACAAGCTCGCATAGCCAGGATCGCAAAAGATATAAATAGTTTTTTAACGAGTCCTCGGCCAAGCAAGTAATCTTCGACGACCAGAGTGACGGTTAATGTAGATTTTGCGATTAATCCTTTCTCTACCATTATTAAATAACAGGGTTTTATTTTAAATATCACCTTCTCTATTTATACTAACGAAGCAATACCTCAATATAAGACTTTTTTAATTTCCTGTAGTTCAAAAAACCTACTATTTTAATACAAGAAATAACCGCGCTATCGCTCATAGCTAGAAAGTAGATAACGAGTGTTCTTGATGGACGACAGACGATTCTGCGGACCAAATCGATATCAACAGCGTCGCGTAAGTTTAACAAATTGGAGCAAGATAAGAAAAGATGAGTATAAAGGAATAAAAAACGAACAACTTGATGTTCACATAGCAAATACGATTCCTGAACACAATTACGTTACTCATATAAAAACGTAATTCCCAATACCAAAAAGAAATATAACGCTATAAAACTGAACAACATGACTATGAGAAGTAAGAATAAGAGTAAATAGTTTAATTAGAGACATTTATGAACCCTTATTATCACACGTTCAACAATTATGTTATACTACTCAAAACGGGACCAGGAGCTCTTATCTATTTGACAGCTAGACATAATGATGCGCTATGAGCCAAAGGCACCGAGCCGTAAGAAGAGGCTAAAAGCGACCAATGCTCATCTCCCCTGATACATTCTCGTCAATTCAAGAAATTTTCAGCTCAATTATAATATTATATTCAAAGAACTTCGATTTTTTCTATTAAATATAATTGAATATTTACAAAAAAAAATCCCAAATCAGAGTAACATCAACGGCGCAATAAAAATTAGTATGCTCGACCTTCAATTGCTTTATCAATCACGTTCATTTACATGGATCATTTAACTAAGTAGTTAATTATAATGAAGACATGTTTAAGAAATTAAATTATAGACTATCGATCGATACATAAGTATATTAAATTCCAAAATTTAAATGTCATAATTCTCCAATACCTTTAAATATCTAATATTATCCCGGTCACTCAATAGTCGAAGATCTCACCTGGAAATGCCGACCCTTTCAAAAAACACACTGCAATAAATATGAAGGGATTAAAGATAAAAGAAAGTTAAATATCCAACCCCCATTTTAAACAAGTTTCTACTTCCATGAAGCTTGAGTAATGATAAGTATATTAAAAATACGAATTCCAAAAAATATATAAATATAAAAATTATTTGCAAACAAAACTAAAAAGCACAAAATGGAGCAATTACTGATAATAAGTTCTTCTCCGAAGAGTACATAAAAAAGGCTATAATAAAGCTTAAAAACGTACAATATTGAACCCAGGCGAACGAAATCCTTATTATACATAACAATAAAATTAGAAATAAAAAAGACAGGAATCTGAACCAGTATAATATTCCATCACAATGGAGAATCGTACCGAACATTAGGCAAATTCGCGACACCAATCTATCACTTTCATAAGCGAAAAACTCCACTTCCCAACCGATAAGATCATAATATACAAAGCTCACATCACTCTTGGAAGAGAGATAATTATCCTAAACAGCCCAAACAAGCACTTCCGGTGAAAGGAGATTTGGATCCAGCGATCGCTTCAACCCAACCGTCAGATCATATCGTATGTTGAAACGGAAGCATACACCTAAATACCTTATAAATCCCATCATGCGTTAATGTATAAAAAAAAAGGTAAGCGAAGAAATTAATTTAATAATTGGGCAGTGAAATCCACATAATTATACCCAGATCCAGAACTATTAAGTAAAATTATAAATTCACGACCACACGATTGATAATTACCAGCATCCTTACGAAAGCCCAACCATCGGGGCTAAATCAAAAACTTTAAGAACAAAAAATAGCGAAAGGGAATACACCTGATATACCTAGAAAAAGAGTCTTACGGAGTCCTATAGGAAGAATTGACGGCGTCTCTCATGATTCAAAACCCCCAATATCGACCTATATTCGAACCACCCAGTTAATAAAGAAAGCTCTGGACGGCCTCGTCAACTCACAATCCATTAATAAGCAAAAGAACTCTGACGAAGGCGACAATCCAAATAAAACATAAGGAATAAATATTAACCCAAAACTCAAAACCATAATTTAAAAAACCCTGCCACGTAGTAAGGCGATATAGGCCACGTTCATGTATTCTAATAATAATGCACGCTTAAGATTCTGGATGTTTTATATAAAATTCACCCTAAGACCGAAGACAAAGCAAAACCTTTTGGTATTTAACCAAATTAATAAAAATATATATAATATATATAATATATTATGTAAATTCCGAAGTTCTTCAAGAGGATTAAGTTCGAATCGACCAATTCCAGAAGCATATTAAGTTAATACTCTAATAAAGAAGCAGCAGAAACAGGAATAAAAAAATCACTCGATTGGGACGTCGAAAATAGCAGTGTTTTGAAGGTAAAAGGGGGTAATGAGTAGTCGAGAAATAATATAACAAAAACGAAAATACGAATGGTAACCTGATGACAGACGAGCGAGAGGAATTATTGTCAGCAATACTCCTACGACCGTGGTAACTTATACCTAATCGGAATACCTAAACCTCGCTACCAATTTGGATTAGAAACGAACAGAAAAAAGTACGCCAAGTGAGAAGAAAATTTAACAGAATTACGAGCCGGTATAATCATAGCGATGTTCTTCGATCATGAGAAGATCGCGACACGAAATTTAAGAATAACGGTCACGGCGACCCATCGAAGAGAGAAGAATGCTCGCTAGATCATTGATCTTGGAAAAACAGAGAATAACTTAAACTACAAATTTTATTTATTTTGATATAACATTTGTATTATTTTTATTCATAATCTCGAATTATCCCAGTATAATTTATTTTGTGATAAAAAAAAAATATCTCTATCGTTATTTGTTTTTACCCAAAATTCTGACACTTTTTTTACGTAGAAAAAATTGTTTATATTTTTTACAAAAAAATATCCTCACGTGAAAGGTTTCCGCTGTGATTAAAATAGGTAACCGCTCATTGAATTGCATAAAGGATAAAAACCAAAACGTGAGATATCGTTTATAAGAAAAGTATATTTTTGATGACTTTTCAAAGAATTCTAAAAATTGTTGTCTTTTTAGTCTAAAAATTACCTTCACGTAAGTTTGCCGTTCATAAGAGCATAAAAAAATAAAAAATCAAAAGGCAATTGCTGCGAGTTAGTTCTTCCCGGGATGGAACATTGAAAAAATAATGGTTAATTACGCAAGAATATCAACTGTGAATTTGAGGAATGAAACGGACGAAACCTTTATTAACTGGGCAACCAAATAAAATTGATTTATTTAACATCCACACCAAATTTCTCACGTTAACCTATTTGTCGCGGGAAAACTACCAGTGCATATACTGATATATATTTCTACGTGAAGTTTCAATTGAGTATGAGTACAAATGAAACAAAATTGAAACTGTCTATTTATCTCAAGTGAGCTCATATTTTCGTCACTCGTAGACGCAATGCAAAATCTTCCTAACTCATCGCAGCCAAAGATAACCTAGGGCTTAAAAGAAATGACCATACGGAATAACACTTACAGCAGCACCAATATACATGAATAAAACTGAAATTATTATTTAAAAAGCATTTACCTATTTAATTCGAAAATCACACACAGATAAAAATGTGAGAAGGCCTCTACCAAACCGCCCCTATAAATTCCTGGACAGTCCACCCTCATTGCACGATAAGTCTTTCCGGTTCCCGGCAAGAACAACACACCGCAACAATTCTCGACTAATAATAAGTACGACGCTCTGGTAGAAGAAGTTTATTTCAAGTCCCACCGTTAAGACGTCCGACACGCTTTAGTTGTTTAAGAACTAAAAAGGCTGTCTAGAGAACTTAGTAATTTTTATTAACGCTACAGTGTCTGCCTGCCAGAGTGTTTCCCTGACTCTAGCAATTACCACACGCACAACCTCTACCCTCCACTCATACTCATATCCCCCACGACCATGATAGGCCCAGTACATAACATTGTAGCGTCCCACCCCCCGTCAGTACAACAAACTCACTAACCTACGCCGAGACTCACTCACTTTATGCGCAATCCTCTATCTAATCTCTATGCCATCACATACGTGGGGCTTCCTAAGATATGCCAGGCGCTCTCATCTCGTATTTAACAATAACATACAGCACTCCTCACGCTAAACCCTCCTACGTGTCGGATCTTAAATCAACTGCATGCTGGACGAAACCTACACCAGTATACAACAAACTAAGATAATTCTTTAAAACTACCACGCTAGATCAAATTATAGCGGCACAAAACCCACCACCGAGCATGTCCCATCTAGAGTCTCACACCATTAAGCAGAGATTTATCCAACTCAAATTTGACTATGAACATCCAAAAAGTTTTGAGTACTTTTTATTGTATTACTTAGAATAATCGTAAGGTACATTATTTCGAACTATGCTAATACCACCTAACCTTACCACCCTCCAAAGGGCCGTTTAACACAGTGAACGAATACACTATATTACAAAAAGAATCTTTTGCAAACTAATTAACAATATACGCCGATATCGAATATATGCAAATGACACTAAAGTATACAACAAATACATAGCGAGGTTATACAAAATACCATCAAAATGTACTAATATCAAAATATCATCATCTCCTCACATCTCACCTACAACTCCTCCTTTTTTTT
>JABUQX010073955.1:10000-17500 GCA_015478945.1 Trachelipus rathkii | reverse complement strand
AGAGCCCTTACAAGGAGGGGTGTACTCAGATTATGTAAGAGGCAAGATAAGAAATCCAAGCCCAAGGAGGGGAATAGGTCACATTTCTCCCACCCTACGCAGTTGTGAACCTGGGACTCCCGCTTTTTTTGCGCGGGAGTGTCAACCACCGAGCTGAGCGCGACGAGTTTTATATAAATAAAAAATACAGCCACAAAATATATATATATATATAAATATATATATATATAAGATAATATATATATATGAATATATGATAAATATATATAAACATAGTGTATATATATAATAGTATATATATATACTATATATATATATAATATATATATAGTAGTTATATGGAATATATCTATATATTAAATATATATATATATATATATATATATATATATATATATATATATAATAATATATAGTATATTATAATATATTATATATATATATTATATAAATATATAATATATATATAAATATATATTATATTATATATAATATATATATGATAATAATATATATAATATATAAATATATATATAAATATATAATTAATATATATATATATATAATATATATTATATATATATAATTTATAATATAATATATATATATATATATATAATATATATATATATATATAATATATATATATATATATATATATATATATATATATTATATATAAATATATATAGTTGCAATCATAAATTTAACATTTGAAAATGTTTGATTTTTGAAAAATTTTTTGAAATTTTTCACTTCATTCGTGGCTTCTGTTTTTACCTAAATATATCGATGGATCCATTTGTTTAATTTTATCTTAATTTAATAAATTTAAATTGTGCCAATACATATTTAAATATTGGAAATGTTTAAATTTTCGAGAAATTTTTCTTTCGCTAGTTTTTCAAATGTATTCGTGTATTACAACATTACTTTATAGGGATTTAAAATTTGTTCACGCTGATTTATAAATTTGATTTTCATGGTAACTTTCTGGATTATATATATATATTATATATAATAATATATATTATATATATATATAATATATTATATATATAATAATAAATATATATATATATTATTATAATATAATATATTATATATATATATAACTATATATTAATAATAAATAATATATATAATATATAAATATATAATATAAATATATATATTATATTAATAATATTATATATTATATATATAAACTATAACTAATGCTCAGCCTTACATTTTTTTATCATTCTATGAAATTCTCTGGGACCTGAAAAATCGTATTTCATTTTACTTATTGTCTTCACCATGTATATTATCCTTATTGTCTTAGCTTTGAGAACCTACTTTACGTAAATGGAAACTTAATTTTGATACTATATTAATTTATTCTGAATCCAAGTATGTTTTTATTATTGATTTTTGGGGGAATGTCTAACCTTAAAATTTAATTTTGGAATTTTTGACTTCATTTCCTTTTATGTCAATCGTAGGCATGTGTATCACGATTTCAGGAATTTCAGTCTATTAATAAAAAAAATTGCGCCAACAAGGTTTATATTCAATCCTTAGGATTGAAGGGAAATTTATTATATTTATATATATAATATATATACTTAAATATAATATATGATATAATATATATATAATAATATATATATATATATTATATATACTATATAATATAAACTTAATATATAAATTTGTAATTGTAAATACCCCTAATGTATTTTCACCATGCTAGGATACATCCTGCGACCTTAGCAGAAAGCGTGCAATGTGTATATGACCAACTACGCTACGGACGAGACAAAAAGAGAAACCGAGAAACTTCACTGTCACAAGGAAAGGCATTACTACGGTTCCTCCCGCTCGCACTCAAACGTAGGGCCCAAACAAGGTACCGCGCATGTGAATAATAATACATAAAATAAGAATATTATATATAATGAAATGCAATAATTTTACACCTTGCAATCAAATTTGTAATTGTAAATACCCCCTAATGTAATTTTGCACATGCTTAGGATACGATCCTGACCTTAGCAGATTGAGCGTGCATGTGTGTGACACTACGCTACGACGAGACAAAAGAAAAACCGAGAATACTTCTACTGTCCAAGAAGAGCAGTACTACGGTTCCTCCCGCTCGCACCCGAACGTAGGGCCAAACAAGGTACCGCGCATGTAATAATAATATCCAAAAACGGGGGTGAATTATGTATAATGAAATGCAATAATTTTAACCTTTGCAATCAAATTTGTAAATTGTGTAAATTACCCCCTAATGTTATTTTCACGCATGCAGGATACGATCCTGACCTTTAGCAGATGAGCGGCATGTGTTGACCACTACCTACGACGAGACCAAAAGAGAAACCGAGAATACTTCTTACTGTCCAAGAAGAGCATTACTACGGTTCCTCCCGCTCGCACTCGAACGTAGGCCAAACCAAGTACCGCGCATGCGTGAAATAATAATACCATCAACCGGGTTATTTATGTATAATGAAATGCATAATTTTAACCTGCAATCAAATTTGTAAATTGTAAATACCCCCTAATGATTTTCACCATGCTAGGATACGATCCTGGACCTTAGCAGATGAGCGCATGTGTATGACCACTACGCTACGACGAGCAAAAGAGAAACCGAGAATACTTCTACTGTCCTAAGAAGAGCATTACACGGTTTCCTCCCCGCTGCGCACTCGAACGGTAGGGCCAAACAAGGGTATACCGCGCCATGGTGAATAATATACCATAAACCGGGTATTATGTATAATGAAATGCAATAATTTTAACCTGCAATCCAATAATTTGTAATATGTAAATACCCCCTAAATGTAAATTTTCACCATGGCTAGGATACGATCCTGGACCTTAGCAGATGAGCGTGCATGTGTTTGACCACTACGCTACGACGAGACAAAAGAGAAACCGAGAATACTTCTACTGTCCAAGAAGAGCATTACTACGGTTCCTCCCGCTCGCACCCGAACGTAGGGCCAAACAAGGTACCGCGCATGGTGAATAATAATACCATAAACCGGGGGTTATTATGTATAATGAAATGCAATAATTTTAACCTTGCAATCAAATTTGTAATTGTAAATACCCCCTAATGTATTTTCACCATGCTAGGATACGATCCTGGACCTTAGGCAGATGAAGCGTGCATGTGTTGACCCACTACGCTACGACGAGACAAAAGAGAAACCGAGAATACTTCTACTGTCCAAGAAGAGCATTACTACGGTTCCTCCCGCTCGCACCCGAACGTAGGGCCAAACAAGGTACCGCGCATGGTGAATAATAATACCATAAACCGGGGGTTATTATGTATAATGAAATGCAATAATTTTAACCTTGCAATCAAATTTGTATTTGTAAATACCCCCTAATGTATTTTCACCATGCTAGGATACATCCTGGACCTAGCAGATGAGCGTGCATGTGTTTGACCATTACGCTACGACGAGACAAAAGAGAAACCGAGAATACTCTACTGTCAAGAGAGCAATTACTACGGTTCCTCCCGTCGCCACTCGAACGTAGTGGCCAAACAAGGTTACCGCGAGCGGAGGAAACCGTAGTAATGCTCTTCTTGGACAGTAGAAATATTCTCGGTTTCTCTTTGTCTCGTCGTAGCGTAGTGGTCAAACACATACGCTCATCTGTAAGGGTCCAGGATCGGTATCCTAGCATGGTGAAAATACGATTAGGGGTATTTACAATTACAAATTTGATTGCAAGGTAAAATTATTGCATTTCATTAACATGAATAACCCCCGTTTATGGGTTATTATTATTCACCCGATGCCGGTACCTTGTTTGGCCCTTACGTTCGAGTTGCGAAGCGGGAGGAACCGGTAGTAATGCTCTTCCTTGAGACAGTAGAAGTATTCTCGGTTTCTCTTTTGTCTCGCGCTAGCCGTTAGTGTCAAAACACATGCCACGCTCATCGCTAAGTCCGGATCTTATCCTAGCATGCGTGAAAATACATTAGGGTATTTACCAATTACAAATTGATTGCAGGTAAAATTATTGCATTTCATTTTACATAATAACCCCCGGTTTATGGTATTATTATTCACCATGCGCGGTACCCTGTTTGGCCCTACGTTCGAGTGCGAGCGGGAAGGAACCGTAGTAATGCTCTTCTTGGACAGTAGAAGTATTTTCGGTTTCTCTTTTGTCGCGTCGTAGCGTAGTGGTCAAACACATGCACGCTCATCTGCTAAGGTCCAGGATCGTTATCCTAGCATGTGAAAATACAATAGGGGTATTTACAATTACAAATTTGATTGCAAGGTTAAAATTATTGCATTTCATTATACATAATAACCCCCGGTTTATGTTATTATTATTCACCATGCGCGGTACCTTGTTGGCCCTACGTTCGAGTGCGAGCAGGAGGAACCGTAGTAATGCTTTTCTTGGAAGTAGAAGTATTCTCGGTTCTCTTTGGCTCGTCTAGCGTATGGTCAAACAATGCACCTCACTGCTAAGGCCAGGATCGTATGGCCTAGATGGTGAAAATACATTAGGGGTATTTACAATTACAAATTTATTCAAGGTTAAAATTATTGCATTCATATATATAATATATATAATATATATAATATATAGATATATATAATATATATATATATATAATATATATAATAAATATATAATATATATATATATTATATATATAGAATATAATATATAATATATATATAAATATATATATATATATATATTAAAACTCGCGACAAATTTAATGCATCACCCGTAAATATAATTTAAGCCTTTCATCATCGGATATGTAGGCTATTGTTTGTTTTATTTGGTTCAACCTTAACTCAGGAGTGTTGCCACAGGTTATAAATCTATATAGCCAGTAGTTGTAACACACTGTGTAGGGAACGTAAATTACATAATAAAACAACCAACCAAATTACGAAATCCGAAAGTACGTTCATAGGAGAACAAGATGCAAGACACCAACCAACTAACTAAACAAACCCTATGTTTAAAGTCGTAGGCTGACAAAGACTGCCTACAATGAATAGAACACATCGTTAAGAGAGAACGTTCATAAGAAGTCATCACACTGTCGGAAGCAGGCCATTTCTAAGAGACAAGTGGCTCAGCAACTCTGGGTAAACGAATCGACGGTCAGTCGAATTCTTCGCCGGTTCAGGGAGACTGTCAGTAACCATTGAAGGACTTGGTCAGGGTCGCCCGAGGGTGACGGTCGAGAAGATTGACAATTCCTGTGTCTGGATGTTCGTGATCGTTTCCAATGCAAAGCGTAAACTACAACACAGCTCCGTGAGGTTTCAGACATTATGCCCATTCTGAAGCGGGACGTGAGAAGTACGAGTTCGGCGAGTTTGAGACTGCAGTGATGCTTGTCTGCTTGCAATGTCCTCCAAGGATTCCTTTTGAGGTGCCTTGTGATGTGTGGCTGCATTGTTTGGTTGCGCGCATGCATTGGTTCGTAACAGAAGGAATCCGCTTACGCTCAAAAGCTATGCGAAGATATCTCCAAGAGTATGTAGTGCCTTTCGCGCCCTTCATTGCCATCCATTTTTTAACCGCACACTGCACAAGTCGTCCAACGGTACCTACAATAGGTAGGGATCAGACTCCTGGCCATTCCTGCGAGGAGCCCGGACATGAATCCCAATGAACATGGGATTTGTTGGGTGGGCGTGTTCGAGCCCGTGAACATACTCCGTCCACAGTCAGGAAGCTTGCAAACGCTTTGATGGAAGAATGGGACAACATCCAGCAGGAGGCCATCTACGATTCATTTCATCAAGCCGAATCGAGAACCTGGAGGAAGTTGGAAGTCAGAGAAGTACAACCCATTATTAGACACCTTTTAAGCTGCATTCACATTGTTATAATTTACATCATATTGTTGTGATTAATAAAATCATCGTATTCAAATTTATTAACGTTTTCTCTATTATGCCATTAATTCCTCTACACTCGTTGTTACACACCGCTTTATACATTTATAACCCAGTACAACACTCCCTAGTTAGGTATAAACCAAATAAAACCAACCCTACATTTGCCGATAAAAAGAGTTTAAAATTATATTACGGGTGATCATTAAATTTGTCACGCGATTTTAAATATATATTAATATAATATATATATAATATTATATATATATATAATATATATAGATATATAATATAATATAAGATATATATATAATATAATATTATATATATAATAAATATATCAATATTATAATATTACTAGTAATATATATATAATATATATTATATATATAATAATATATATATAATAGTATATATATATTATATATATTATTATATAATATAAATATATAAATATTATAATATTATATATATATATATATATATAATAATATATATATATAGATATATATATATATAATATATATATATATATATATATATAATATATTATATATATTTTCTTTATTTCTAAACAACTTCTGTAAATCAACCTTTCCTCCTCTTATTCATTCTGATGGTTCTGTTGCAAACTCTCCAACTGAAAAGGCCTATTATCTCTTCGGCCTCCTATGGTTTTCCTCTAACCAACCCTGACGATTCTGCATTCCTCCTCCTCCCCATCTTCTGTTTCCCCTGCTGAATTTAAGTCTCCCTCACTTTAAAGCTGCGTCTGTGCTCATCTGCGAATTTGCGCTAGCGATGAAAACTTTGTGTGCAACACCAAAACCCTCCCTGAATAGGTCTCTGCCCGTGAGTGGTGGTCAGGAGTTATTGACTAATATATAATATATATAATATATATATAGATAGATATATAATATATATAATATATATTATAGATTATAATATATATAATATATATATAAATTTAAGAGTTCACACCTCACGGGCACAGCCCTATCAAGGAGGCGAACTCTCCAGGTAATTTCTACCTAGGATCCAAACTAGGATTCGAACCGGACGACCTTGGCCATCGACTCCGCGCTCTACCGTTTTAGCCACGTATATATATATATAATATATATATATATATATATATATATATATATATATTATATAATATATATATATATATATATTATAATATATATATATATTATTATATAATATATATATATAATAATATATATATATATATATTTATATATATATATATAATATAATATATATATATATAATGATAATATTTTTTTAAATAATTTAAATAAATTAAATCTATTTTGCAAATTTTATTTGCAATTCATATATGGTCAAAGTATAGTATAACCCTCATATGGCAATCTTAAAAACTATTAATTGCTACAGAAAAAAGTATACAGTAGAGGAAAGTGTCCAATCTAGTACGGAAAATGGAAAAAAAAAAAAAAAAAAAAAAAATTATATCTCAAAAACTACAATAGCACAGCGAAAGGAATACATTTTTGGAATCCTTGTAAAATTTCACATAGAAAAGTAAAAAAATAAAAAAATAAAAAAAATTATTGTTAATAATATA
>JABUQX010073955.1:0-2500 GCA_015478945.1 Trachelipus rathkii | reverse complement strand
TAAAACGTCTAACCACCCTTGACTCTCCATGCCTGGCTCAGCTAGCATGGTTCTTAAACTGGTTAGAATCATCTTATGAGTTACCTCTACCTTGGAGTTTGAGAATGGAGCGTAGCTCGCGGTAGTTATATGTGTTATTCCTAGCAGTTTACAGACACTTTCAAATAAATGTGATGTGAAATTTCCACCTTTATCTGTGATGAGATGGCTTGGAACTCCACACATCGGGATTAGCTGATTTATTAATGTTTTAACGATGGTTTCTTTCGTGATATCCTTGAGGGGAAAGGCCCACACATAATGGGAGTACCTATCAACGAGGGTTAATAAATACTTGTATCCTCTACACACTGGTAATTTCAATATGTCACAGTTTAAATCTTGAAATTTGTATGTAACTTCTTTATATTTTCCGTAAATAGGGTTTATGCTCCGTCCGGTCTTGTTATTTGACATTGAGGACAACTTCTTACAAGAGCTTTCACTCTCTTATGCATGTTGCGGAACACGAACTCAGTTTTCATCGCGGTAAGACAGCGCGAAATCCCGAGGTGTCCTTGAAAGTGAGTCATTCGTATAATATCGTCTATATGTTGTTCAGGGAGAATGACTCTGGCATAATTCAATGAGGTATCAACAAAGAGAGAGACTTCATTCTTTTTGAACCAGAAGGGTTGTTTCTTTATGATTAATGAACTTTTTTCTTTATTTTTAAGTAATGAATTAATGTAGTCGTCTTCTAACTGGTCTTTACTAATTGCTGCGTAGTCAACTTCTTTTCTGAAGCGTTTTATTAAGTCAATATGAGCTTCATTACAGCGCTGAATTAAATTTATTCGTGTGTTTTCAGTAAGTATATCTTTTATTTCATCTAACTTTTTAGTTGGCGATTTTTCACTTATTTTGAGTAATTCTTCTTTTTCCATTTGGATTCTGTCTTTCATTTTCAATCCTTTCGAGTTCAAATCATCCTTTTTCCCAGGAGAAATATGTGCGGAATTTTCTTTGTTTACATTGTGGTTATTTAAAAGGTTTTCATTTTCACCCTTTGTTGGAATGTCGGCCGTGGCACGTGCGCGGTTAAGTTTTATGGCCTCATGATACCGAGTCTTGAGTGTCGGAGAAAGTTCTTGATATTTAAAAGTGGTTGTAAAATTCGGACAGGACTCCACGTTGAGTATGGGAACTCCGTTCTCATTGGCCAGTTTGCTGAGGCGAGGACCAATCACAGCATTCGTAGGGGAGGGTGTGATTTCAGCTGTTTTTACTTCGTCAGTAGTATTTTTTTCGTTATTTGGTTCATCATTACTTATATCATTTATTAATAATATTCTTCAAGGATTTTATTCTTTTTTGTTAGAGTTAATTTGAAAAGAGAACTTTGTAACTAGTTAATTAAATTTAAAGGTCTGCATTTCACGAATATTAAAGTTTTTGTCGTCATTTGATCTTTTATATTTTTATGAGTTCTCGGCAGTTGGTTTCTATATCAATATTTTTATTGGTGAGGAGATATCCGTACTTCTTGAAGACTTTCGTTAAGCAGACTAATAAGCGATTGGCTTCGTCATAATTTCTTTCGATAGGTGACAAGAGTGAACTATAAAAGGCAATCGGGAGGTGGTCTGTGCCAGTGTCGGATAAAATAACAGCAGCTGTAGATACATTTGTGGTATGTATGATAATTTTGTAATTAGAAGAGGTACCAGGATAAGCAAGTACAGAAGCATTTTCAACTGCCTTTTTAATATTTTTGAAGGCTTTATCTGCAGTTGAATTCCAACAGACGCGGCGGGAATAAGCTTCCTTTCAAGAATAGATAAGGGCGCGGTAATTCAGAAAATAACGCGGACCTGCTGCGATAGAAAACTCACTGCCGAGAAAAGCTTAATTCTTTGATGGTTCGAGGCTTTGGGGTGTTTAAAATATCCCCAATTTTATCATGATTAGGTCTGATGCCGCTTGCATTTACAGTATAACCCAAATAATTAATCTCGCTCTGGGCTATTTGGCATTTTGCGGGATTTAAGCTTATGTGCAGATAACTTAACCTCTTCAACACCTTCTCCAGGAGAATTTTGTGCTCTTCTTCGGTCTTAGTGTGAATCAAAACGTCATCCATATAGGCCTGAGTATTCGGTAGGCCCTGCAGGACTGTATCAATGTAAGATTGAAAGATAAAGGGAGATGACACATAACCCATGGGAAGATTTCGGTAGATAAATGAGCCTATGTTGGAAGTGATGGTAAAGTACTTTTGTGAGTCTGGGGCCAATGGCACTGAGTAAAAGGCCTGCGTCACGTCAAGTTTCGTGAAAAGACGACTCCCCTGCAGGTTAGATATTGCATCTTGCAGGTGCGGAAGTCCATAGACTCCTATCTCAGCTCTTTTGTTCAATTCTCTAAAATCGGAGATTATTCTGACTCGATTTTCGCTTTTCTGAAGGACACTCATGGGAAAAGACCAGGGAGAATGGCTGCGTCGGAGGACTCCTGTAGC
>JABUQX010073953.1:0-12500 GCA_015478945.1 Trachelipus rathkii | reverse complement strand
TTTAAAATAGCTTTTATAAACTGTTCAGATTTTTTGCTTGAATATTTTCGGAATAAAGATCAGATCGTTTATCGATTTATAATGAGTTGTCAGATGCCAGGAAAACAGTGAAGGACATGGACAATGATGTAATCAATTAATATTAATTAGCTTTGAAAAAATGCTGGAATGTTTTCTTTGATTTGGGGAGAGAGAGAGAGAGAGAGAGAGAGAGAGAGAGAGAGAGAGAGAGAGAGAGAGAGAGAGAGAGAGAGAGAGAGAGACAGAGAGAGAGAGAGAGAGAGAGATGAGAGAGAGAGAGAGAGAGAGAGAGAGAGAGAGTTCAGTTGCTACGTTGCATATCCACCTAGCATTTATTGTAAGATTTTCTTCCGAATTTATACAGTAATGAATGATGGGATTATTAAATTGATGACACACTCTGACAAAACTTAATTGAAATCAAGATATTATGAATAAATTAAAGGAGAAATCTATTAAACCTGGTATTAAACTTAGTAATTTTGTATCTGTGACGCCTGATGGAGCCTCAAGTATGATCGAATAAAATGTTTAAATTGATGAATTACTTAAAAGGAAGTAAACCATAATTTAGCTGAATTTACAATTATTTTACACCAAGAAACCATGTGTACAAAGAAAAGCAGTTTAAATTCGCTAGAAAATGTTGTATTCCTTGTAATAAAGATTGTGAACTTTAAAGTTGTTCACGCTCTTAACATTTGTCAATTCACCAACCAGTTCAATAAAATTGGTAATTTAGTAGTTAGTCATGTATAATAATGTCGAATGATTGATCCGTCATCAAGTATTAATTAAACAGATTCGTAGATTTGATAGAGGACAAAAGACTTTTTTTAAATTGAAGACACCGATCAACATCCAGACTTTGAAAGAACATGAATTGGTTGAATGACATACAATTTTTTGCCAATTTGTCAATTTCACATTTTATTACTACACCTTGAATAAAAAAATTACAAGGTTAGGGATTTGTTCTACTGTCAATGTTTGGACATACAAAAAAAAAAACATTCAGACAATTTTTCAAAATATCTGAAAGAATAAAATATGAAGCATTTTCCCTATTGCCGAAGCATTTATGAATTTCCAATTTTTAACTGACAAAACAAGAAATTGAAGAAAATGTATTCAAAAAGTAGTTTCCATTAAAAAAAATATGTTTCCCTCTTTGAGAGGCTTTTCTAATTCCGGGAAATCGATTCCACCATGCAATTTATCCAGTTCACTAGCCATATTCAATTCCAAAATTTTAAGTAATACGAGATAAATTGGCTTGATATTAGTAACTAGAGAATATAATTAGTTGATTTCAGAGAGTGTAGTGTGGAATGCAAAATTTATTAATCTTCATCAGAAGATGCAAGACAAGGAATTAAAGGTATCAGGCTTGAAAGCTACGAAAGAACATAAATTTTTAAGAAAACAGAGTAGAGTACCTCGTTTTTCTTTAAAATGGAAACCTTTACCAAACTCTTTTGCATGAATAAAAATTTTGGTCTTAGTTGTAGTAACAATGTTTGGTTCAACCTATTCAAAAGAACCATTGAATCATTGTTCTTGTTCATGAATTTCATGAAAACAACAACCAAAAAGCACCTCATTACCGTTATGAGTGTTGCTGTGTCAGATTAAAGACTATATAGAACCTCGAACTAAAATGATATTCTAAGAATTCACCGACATGTACATTGTACAAGTTATTTTTGTTAGGTTAAGTTAAGTTAGGTTAGGTATTGGGTTAGGTTGGGTTATTGGTTAACAAAGCTCATCTTCTGTGTTGAGTGTTATGGGCATAATTCATACTGGCTTTGACCGTAGATCATGTTTTGTGTGTGGTCTTTTCCGTGTCGTACAATAAGTTTGGGAGCGTTTCTTATACCCCTACATAATATTTTTGCAATTTGTACACGTACACGGGATCTGATATACACAGATATGTTAAGTATTTGAATTTAATATTTTGGGGTTCGAAAAGGTTTTTTAAGTTTGATCTTTTTGGGGGCATTAGTAAGGTAAATGTTTTTTTGAGGTAAAGAATTTCTTATTTGTGTGTAGTCAGCATGTTTGGATGGTATAAAGATAGTACTAGTGAAGATTATAGTAGTTTTTATAGGGCGGAGTTCTCAAATGTTTAAACTGTGTAATATCTTTTTTGTTTTTCTTTTATGGCTTTGTTTTCTTGCAAACTCATGATATGGACAATGATACGAGAAGTTCTGTGTATGTATTTTATTGTGCAAACCGGTCGGCTTGTGATCGTGTCCCTTGGAATGATTAATAGTCCCCAAAATTTAATTCAAGATCCCTTCATCTTCATATATATCAGATTTCTTGTACAAATTGCCAAAAATATATGTAGGAGAAACCTCATTATCGACGATTTAAAAGAATATATACTATATATATATACTATATATTATATAGTATATATATATATATACGCTACTATATATATATATAATATATATATATAATATATAGATAGTAAGACTATATATAGATATATAATATAAATATAATAATATATAATATTATTATATAATATATGGAATAGTGTTATAAGGTGAGAAATCTCCGTCTCTTGATTAGGTATAGTTTAATTAGGTTACGGTTAGGTTAGGTTAGGTTAGGTTTAGGTTACGTCCAAAAATTTAGTGTATTTACCCTAAAATTATTAAAATGTAACGAACACTTACGACTTCATAAATGCGTTAGTACCTGGAGTATCGAACCACTTATAAATAGGCGCTAATTATATAGGTAATTAATAATAATAATATTATACCTATACTGGATAGGATAGGAAATTATATATTTACATTATAATATCTGAGGGTATATATATATATAATATTATTATACTAGATAATTTATTCTCTCAAAATTGTTTATTAATGTATCCTAGTATAATATTATAAATATAAAAATAGAATAGTATATTTATATACGTACTATGAGTGTACGATATGAGGAAATGAAAATGCTCATATAAAAGCAATAACCTAATATATTATAATATGTACTAGTATGGATTTTATGATCCCATATATTAAGTATATATATATAGATATTATTTAAAAAATATATCTTGTTACTATATATATATATCTCTAAACAAATTCAAAATATATATAATAAAATATATCATATATGACTTGTTTTTTAAAATATTATAATAAAAATATATTAATATATAATATATATATATATATAATATAATTATAATTTGAAATATAAAATATAGTAATTTCTTATTTATAATATCTGTTGAAACTGAGAAATTACTCAAAAACTAGAAAAAAACATTAAATAAGCTGAAATATTATTTTAATATCATCCGCAAACATCTAACACAGGCTCTTGATATGTTCATAATATTTTGCATTGATATTTCTAAAATATTTAAAACATGCGGCTTAACAAAGTGCGAAAAGTTTTATGGGATATAAATGTAATATATAGAGTGAATATTAGTATATTATTAATTATATATATCTATATATATATATTAATTATTATATATATATACTATATAATATATAATATATTATATACTAATATTATAATATAATATATATATATTTATATATTAATATATATATATTATAATATATATATTATATATATATATATTATTACTATATATATATATATTATATCATATATATATATATATATATATATAATAATTAATAATAATACTATATATATATATATAACTATTAATATTATAATATACAGATATATATATATTTATATATTATAGGATTGAGAAGATGAAGCAGTAACTAACTAACCCATATATAACGGATTTAAGTAGCTGAAACGGTAATTGTAGGAAGACTCAGTCAAAGGAATTAAATTAATTTAATTGGAGCTGCTTGTGTTAACGGGTATTAGTTATATGCTGGCTTATTTTAGGTTAGCAGACAAAGGTCTACGTTCTCGTGTTGCAACTGTCGGTTACTGATTGGTGTAAGCAAGAAAGTATATGCCTTTGTATAAGTGGCTAGAGGGTATGTGTGGATGTCAAATTTTTACATGGAAACTAGCTCGATCTCTAATTAATAACATGAAGAAGAGATATATAATGTAGAGAAGCGATTGAATCAGATATTTTGTGCTTGGACGCGTTATGGATTTGCAACATTAATGAAAGAGGATGCTCTCAAAGAAGGTAAGTTCTAAAACTTTGATGGTCGACGGTGTTGTTTGTTTTATTTTTATAATTTTTTTGGTGTTGTGGTTTCTCCGTGTATATTCACTCGAATTGAGCATCAAAAAGTGTTATGTATGTTGATAGGTGTAATGTGGAGTTGTGTAGAATATTTAGTGATGTGGTATGAAAGTGATTGGTTTTTTTAGAAATAATACACTATTTGTAAGTGAGTCGACATGAGCAACACCAGCCCTAACATATGTTGGTTTTTCCATTGGTTTATTTAATTTTATAATTAGGAATGGGTTACTCGATAGCTAGATGTAAGGGTATCAGATTTCGGCTTTTGCAGTAGGGAACGTGTAGGAATGATGGGAGAATGAACGAAGAGAGTGGGATGGCCCTACTTAATCTATAGTGTGCATGAGTGTAATGTTTTGTCATAGAGCGAATCTGAAGAGAAGTTGGTTAGGGTCTGCCAATAGAAGGATGTTGGGAAGTATAAATGTTGGTCTTTGATAAAGAGTGAGTGTTTAAGGTTATAATAGTGAGTGAAGGGAGTCCCGCGGTGTGAAGTTTATGTTAGATAGTTCAGCAACTGGTGATAAGTAGTCTAACCTAAATCTACAAATATTTAGGATATCACATAATCGAGATTTTCAAATAGCTGGTAACGGATGATGCTGCAGTATAGTACTAAAAGTTGTGCGAATGGGTAACGGGAAAATGAGCTGGTGTGCAATTAAAATTCCTCGGCGTGGGATGTAAAGGGACTAAGTCTGGGAGTGCGCTTTAGGGAGTTTTGCATGCGGGTATTGCGTGTTATGACTATGTGTTAAAGTTTATATGATGTGAAGCACTACATCTGCGATCTGGCAATCGAGGTATTAGTCGTCTCTAGGAGATCCGTTACAATGTCGTCTTCTCTCAGCCATAGGAACAAATCTTTGAGCCACGGCCTAAAACCGATATCATAGAAACGCGCATATTTACACAGCCACCCCCATCGACGTCTTTATTATGCACACTTTCTTATCATTTGACCCCTGCCTAACAACTTAATTCCTCTTTCCCTTCTATGCTTCCAATTTAAGCTAATATACTGACTCCATCCATCTTATTTTTAGGTCTTCTCAGCCACTTCCGATTCCACCAGCACATTCTCCCACTATACATTCCGTTTTAACTAGATACCTACTATCATCCATCCTTTCCGATAGACCAAACACATCCAATGAACTACTCGTTTTAATATCTTCATCATTTACGCTCTTTCTTACACGCCACCACAACTCTACCCCTAATTGCGTTCATTCGCTCTTTATTATCAATTTTCACTCCTCGCAAGTAAGCAGAACACCCTCCACTCTCTCTTCAATCTTCCATCATTCTAACACGCTTCCCCATGATCCCTACCCCTAATTATTGTTAATTAACACGTCCATATACAAATTGATTAACCAAGGAGATAATTACACATCCCTGTCTCAATCCGCTTTAACTATTAAACCAATCACTTCAATAATCCATTATTTTTACACAATGCTCACTATCTATCTATAATTATATTTTCGATTCCATTACAGAAGATCACCCAACAAACACCATGTGATTAAAATATATATCACTTAATACCTCTAGCCCACAGAGTACTTCTCTATAATGCCTACTATACGAATGCTGCAATCCATAAACCTACAACACAATTTGTATTCTTCTCCTCATTTCTTCAACAATTTTCATACTAAAAACTTTGATAAAACACATTCTCTACCACATTCAAATTACACCTTGTTTTTCAAACTCTTTTTCGAACCTCAAAATAATTCAGGAAATTATCTTACCCTACAAAACTCGACAAACTAATCCCTCAGTGACCCTACAATCCCGCTGTATTTCCCCTTTACCCTTAATAAAGGGTACTATTACTGCTTCTCCTTCAACCCCTCTCGGATAACTATGTCTTTAATAAACGTTTTTGTCTACCGACACTTCCAAAATCCATTAGTATCACATATCTCACCTCCATTTTTTATTATTTTAACCTAATAAAACTATCTATGCCTGCAAGATTTACCATCTTTCACCTTTTCATCAACCCATTACCCTTTTCCGTATCTAAAATTACTCATCCTCCAAAAAATACACATTTCTTCATGCACATCAAACCCACACAATTTCTCTATTCTCCTCTTTTTAAATTCCTTATGCATGATTTGAAAGTGTTCCATCTACAACACCCTCACATCCAGTTCATCAGTTATGAGAAGTGTTCCCTCTACACATCTATTCTATGCAGATTCCCCTTTATTCTCATTCTTAAACCAGTCCCTTTCCTGTCCAAAAGAGCTCTTAATTCCTTGCAAGTCTCCATTCATATTTCTTCCAAACTGTTCATTTACCTATTTATTCCATGAATATTATTTAACTTTTAAGTTCTAATTTTTTTGCCTTTCCAGATTTCGTCCTGAACTTTATTATTTGTTAGCAACTTTTATCTATCTCATTCAACGACGTTTTTTTTTTTTTTTTTTTATTTTTTTTTTTACTTAAGCATTTATTAAACGCTTTTAATTCACCTCTAATTTTAAAAAGCTACTTTCACTTTAGCACATTTCTACATTACTTTCTCTATGCACTACTAGCAACCTTTCTTCATGCTCCAGAGATTTGATTCTCTTTCATTTCTGTCAAATCAAATGATTTATTTTAATTATCGCTTAATTATTTATTCCTCATTACACTTGTTCACTTAACTTCTCAACACTTAATTCTTCCCACTTCCTTCCTTATCACCTTGCCTCTCCATCCAAAGCTCTCACTAACTTAATTTCATTCATTAAACCAATTTTTGTAGATAATCCCATCCCTTTTTTCACATTCATTACAAACTTCACATCTCACCAACACTCAAAATCATCTACTTTTTTCACTTCGACACTGTCTCTACCTACACCACCTCTAACTATAAGCTTTTCAGTACTCTCTTTTGTTTATAAAAAAAATATTACTTATACATCTACCTCTCTCCTCACATAAATTCAAATTCACCTCAATGCCTACCTTTCTCATTTTCTCCCGTCACCTCAAAGCCACTTGTACTTGATACCACCCACTTTTTTTGATTCGCTATTTCCAGTCCAACTTTAGGTTTGTAACATAAATACGAATCGAACATGAAGGCTCCTAATTACCACATCCTGAAGCATCATTCAGATTATCCCAGAGACATTCTGCACTCTATCAACATCCACCCTCAGAATGGGCCAATATGTCCACAAAACCATGGTTGTGGAGACGGTTCAAAATTTTCGACTCCGTACTTCATACCCTTTCATTCAAACAATTACCGACTCGATTCCACCACTTTTCAACAATTGTCGGTTTCGACTCCACTGCTCTTCAAAACTTACACGACTCCCGACTCCGCGGACTCGGACGCCGACTCACCCTCAAATGGACCATTTGTGTCAACCACACATACACTTACCTTTTCAAACTTAAATTGATACTATATTCAATTCTAGTTACTCTACCTATCCTCAGAAAATTTCCACCACTTCTCTTATGTCACAGGCTCATTCTCCATCAGAATGTATGTGAGGTGAATTCGCTACTCCTCTCTCCCTTGTCATTCCTTTCCCAGGACACACGCATTTCACTACCAACACCACTCATCCTTACTGTTTCCTTATATAGTGTGTCTTTAGTCATAGTAGTGCAAATCAAATTATACCCTCAAATACATTAATTAACCTCTCTCTCCTCTCTTATCATTTGTTCCTTTGATATTCCATGTATCCATACAATCACTCTGAATAGAATTATTGAATGATTTAATTATAAGGAACAATTATCCTAGAAATTTTTTAAAATGCTCATAAAATAGATATTAATATATCTTTTTGAAATGCATAAATATTATATAGTTTTATATATAGTAATAATATTTATAATGGTAAGACCTCATCTATATATATATATATTATCTTATATATTTTAAATTACGATTATATAATCTATATATTTAAATATTATAATATTAGTATAATACTAAATTAGAAATATATATACCATTATCTATATGCTATTAACTGCTATTTAAAATATTATTATATTATAATAATATATAATATGATTATTATAATTACCCAGTGGCTGGCTTTTCCAGTTGAATATAGATATAGTAATGGGAGGAGGCTTGCTAAGTTAATAATTTATATATTAATATATTTGTATAATATACTAATTTTATTATTATATATTATACTATATATATATCATCTAATAATACTCCACCTTCTTTTCCTCCAGTACTGTGGGTTGAGTGTCGTCAATTGCCACTAGAAAGAGAAAAGTTAGATAGATAAGCAATATTGAACGCTCTATTTATGAAAAGAAAACCCCATACTCAACTATACTCGACTATATATACTACCCATTAATATATACCCTTATAGTAAGTGAATATTGAATGATGAGCATCGGATTTATCGCACCGCTACACTCGTCTCTCACTGATACCTGAAGTTATAATAAAAGATTATATGTACATATTTCTCAGTCATCCGGCCACTCGCACTCTTCGCTAACAACCCATCCATCACTTACCGCATCACCCATCCAGCTACCGTGCGACAGTCTATATTTGCAATGCGCACTCCGTACCAATCATCTCGCGCTATCAGCACCAGAAGTGAGCAAACCAACATTACGCAACCCGTCTGACACTCACTCACGCACTCCGACATCACTATCCTAGATGAGATTATATATTTATAAAATAGTCACCCATAAGACCTAAAAAAAAATACTATATATCTATATATATTATTATACTATTACTCTTTATATATATATATATATTATACTATATAATATATATATTCTTTTCATTTCTATTATATTATATATTGTATTATATATTTATATATAATATATTATATATATAATATATATAGTTTATATATAATATATATATATGTGTATGTAGTTATCATGTGATGTGTGTAGAGGTGAAAATAAATATTATAATTAATTATATAATATATATTATTTATAATATATACTATTAATATATATATTATATATATATATATATTATATATTATAGATTATAATATATATTATATATATTATTTAGTTACATATCAGATTTTTAGTGGTACGAAATCAAAATGCTAATAGTCGTCTGGTTATTCATAATTCGATGTTCTTCCCATAAGCAATAATTAGAAATAAACTTTATTCTCTTCAATGTTAACATAAATTTATTATTATAAAATACTACTCAAATTCACATCATTAGAAGACTAATCATTATAAAATTTAAATAAAATTCTATTAAATAAATATTTATTTTAATTTTCATGAATATTACAAAAAAGAAAAAAAAGACACGTCAACCTTCACTGAAGCGTAGTGATGAGTGTCAACTGATTTTAATTTGTCTTATAATATACATATGGTCTTTATATGTACATAAGACATTAAATGGTTATACGAGGAGATAGTATTTGCTCGAGATCTGAGATCAATAAATCTCGCTCCTGAAGCGATGAGTAATATCGCAGCTTACTCAATAATCGTAAGGCGATTTTTGAGTAGTATCTTAGTCGATAACATACCTCGATGCGGACACTCAGTGCTCACACTAATAGTGGCTACATACACCTATATTGTTGTATAGGTTATCTTATGGTCATCCACCATTTGTCTTCATATGTTGTCGTATCGTAAAAAGACTTCAACATAATCATCATGCCAAGTGATAAATCATATTATCGAGAGCACTGTAAAAAATCTCATTCTCCCCTTATATATATATATTAATAAAATATGTAGAAAATGAGATAATATAAATCGACAGCACATTTTGCTGTTCATAAAAAGTCCTGTCTCTGCTTTAATTTTTGATTTATACTCTAGCGTAGGCGTTTTTATAGGTATAAGCTTCCTCTCCGTAAAATAACCACTAAAATAATCTCACTCCCACCTCTTTCTTCTTACAATAATATAATCTCATTTATAATTACTCTCACTCTCAACCGTGACACTACTCCGATGGACTTGGATTTTGTGATTTCCGTGTCCTCGCCGAAGATTGCGCGCTGTGTGAAAGTTTTTCCTACTATAAAGCCGAATTGACTCTAATTCTAATCCGGAGCTGCTCAAGCTAACTGTCATTAAATAAATCTAGACACCATTATTCTCTCTTCACATTTCTACTCTGTTTTAAGTTTTACAATATCATCTAATTTGTTTATATTTCTAGAGTAGTTGCTTTCTTTTCTCAATAGATCCGCATATAACTGTGATCATATATATATACTCTCTAGATTAAAGTTGGATGAGTGAATACGCTACGTCTACTATTATGTTATCTCAAATTACATCGAGCAGTTTAAGTTAAGTTCTGATAGCTATACTTCGTATACTGGCTGTCTGTCTTATGTGTAGATATGGAACCTAACATTCTTTAGGAACTATTATCCACTAATCCTCTGATCTAATCACTCTAATATTCTCTTAATAAAGTCTTATAATCCTATCCATTTTGAGTATCTCCTCGATCATCTCTCATATCCTGTTCGTCTTCAATTCTATCTAGCCTTTAGTAATAAAGGCTACTACTGGCCTATTACTGTGCTGGGATGTGTCATACGTTTTTAGGTCACTGTCTCGGTGTGCTTACACTCATCATAAGTTACGACTTGCGGTATTCGTTTTTACTTTCTTTGATTTACCATATGAAATGACTACAGCTGTTGCTGTGGAAAGGGTTACTCCACTTAACGGTAGTAAGTGAGTGTGCAAATAACGTAGCTAATTCTTCTTCATGGCGTGATGAAGACCTATACACCATGATCTTATAACCTTCATGCTTTAAACTAGTAATAAATCTTGGCGTGTTTACTAATCTGTGCTGTATGTTCTCGGTTCTTTAACCACAGGATACTCGCTCTACTTAAGATATAATTATCATGTTTTCATCTTTCATATTCATTAATTATCAGGAAGAATATAGAGCTAATAACCATAATTAATTATTTTATTCCTCAAAATGTATTGACAATAACTATATATTAATATCTCTATTGAAATGAGAAAATTCGTTTTTATATTCTATGATATATAAAATAATAATAGCTTATTAATTCAACACCATCGACTCGCCATTTATATGTGTTACTTTTTTCTACAGTGTAGAAAATGCTATAAAACTATGCTCTCTTTAGGTACCTTTTCTTATTACTGGGCATTTTTAATAAATACACGCGGATATTCACTCATTCAACTATATTTACTCTTTTTTAGAGTTCTTCCTCTAATGGCCCTTTTTATATTTTTTTATATATTTCCGTCGTGCATAATTCTGCCCTTAACTACCCCACTACTAGCTAGAACTCTTTTAAACTCTTAGTCAACTATCCAATTATCGTCCTTTCTCTTTACCTTCTGTTCCCTTTTTCTTATTTCACTATCTTCTTCATTTTTCCCTCCATCATATTTATGCTAATATAATGTAAAGTTCATTTTAAAATGTAGAAATATTATCTAGATTTTTCAGAGAGGTGAAAACTTAGACACTTAAGAAAACCTGTTAACTCGGTTATTCTAGTATTGGTATGTATTCTACTTTACCTAATAAGTTCTCAAAACTATGTGCTTTCAAGCTGGGACTTCTGAATCCTGATTAAAGTTGTAACCCTCATCATAGTATTAAAATAACTACTTATGAGCCTTTTTTTCTTGATGGAAAGGTATTAGTTGCTCCTAGTATCATAATAAAAAGAGGTATAACCTAATCTCCTACACCTCTCTCTAACTATCAGCCAAATCTTCTCTAAATCTGTACTCTTCTTTAGTTCGAATCTATTACCTATCAGGGAAGATGTATAATACACAATCATCCATATCTTCTTATTAATTCTATGCATCTCAATGGATATACTGCTTTTCGTGGTAGATACAGTCTCTCGTACATGGCTCGATCTTCTTTCAGTCTTCTGTTTCTTGTGTACTCTTTCTTCTCTCAGTTTATACTTTGTAGTGAATGCCATTTGCTTATTCATTTCTCTTTATAAATCTTAATTAAATTATTCAGTGGTGTTACTATGTGTTCTGTATTTCAGGCCTTGACATACTTCTACTTTTCATAAAAGACCTATCTCTTTATGCTATATCATACATATTGACTCATCCTCTATGACGTACGACTTCTAACCCATTAATCACTCCACACTCATGATTTTAACTATTATGTTAATTCTTATCTATCTATACATATCAATAGCGTTCTACTCTTCTGGCGCTC
>JABUQX010073952.1:0-22500 GCA_015478945.1 Trachelipus rathkii | reverse complement strand
TTTTACGTACACTTAGTAATATTTGTCTGGAATTTATACGAAAAAAAAGGGCAAGAACTTACGTCGGCCAACCATTACAAAGTAATAGAACGTAAACGTACTAAAATGTTGCTAGATGATAAATGTGTTCGAAAATATTATTTAAAAATCTATCGCAAAGAATTAATAAGCAAAATTTATTTTTAAAAATAGTGGTTTCTCAAGTACAAAGATATAATAAAGATATCAAGACATGGAAAATGAATACAGACCTAATCAGTTCAGCATATGATAAGATTACCAATCGTTTTTACCAATTAATTTCCTAGTGAGTAAGATATTCTTGCTGCTGTTTAAATGTTCTTCAGATAACTATATGATGTTATATTAATATATTATGTATTATTCTTATTATTAATATTATTCATTGATTATTATTATTAGTTATTATTTTATTATTTATTATATTATTATTATTATTATTAATTATTATTATTATTTATTATTATTTATGGTGAAAACTAAGAAGTTACCCGCTGATATCCGCGAAACTCGATAGTTGAACACCAAAGCTATTTTTAACAGTTACTTGTAGGAAAATGAAAAAAAAATTTACTTTTTTTTTTATTTATTTTTTATATCTCCAAAACTATCATAGGTTAACCAAAGAAAACTAATAACATACTTTAGAATCAGCGCATGAAATATGTTTGAAAAAAGATTTTTATTTATTTTTTAACTAAAAGAAATACCCCAGGGTTAACCGCAAAGATGCAAAGAGTCGGGGTCTTCTCGGCTCCTGGGTGGCCCGACGGGGAGTTCGTGACTATTGTCCCCCCCTCCGGGAGGGGTCCTCGGAGACCCCGCTTTTGGTCTTTTGGTGTCGCGGGGGTTCTCTCTCCGCCCCTCGCGCCTACGGGGGTATGGGAAAGACGTCTTCCCCCCGTCTGTTCCACCCGTCGGCCTCGAGCCCCCCTAAAAAATATTTCTTACGCTGATCTCCATATATGTTTGTTAGTTTTCTTCTACTATGCGTAGTTTGAGATATAAAGAAAACAAATCCCATGTTTTTTTTCCCCATAAGGCCAGATTTTCTTTCCCTAACCGCTTGGGATCCATATGATGTTATCAGTTTTCTTGTCTATCTTAGTTTTCGAGATATCATGCGGGTAACTTCTTTAGTTATGGCCATTTATTTATATTATTATTTATGTATTATTGATTTATTATTTATTAATTATTTTATTATTATTATTATTTATTGTAGCTAAATATTTGTAATAATTCCTATATTTGAAAGATTTCCTTTTCTTAAATCAGTAGAAGCAGATATAATTATAATCAATTAGAGAGACCAAAGCACAAATAATAGCCTCACACTATTCTTAGCTTACCTCAACAAAATTGTGCTGCAAAGGTGCCAGAATTCCTGAAAAAAAAGTACGCAAAATATCATGGTGCCGCTGCTTATCTAGGAATTGGCCAAAAAAGTTACTATTGTTAAAATATGAGACTTGTTCGAAAGAAGTTTTAATTTTCAGTTTAGTCGCATTTCTGACATTGGAGAGAAATCTTTTTTTTTTTATTTTTTTTTTTTTTTTTTTTTTTTTTTTTTTAAGTCTCGTAAATTTTTTGTTTGAAGTTATCAATATTGGTAAAAATAAAACATGAAAGTAAATATATACGTAATTTTTTTATTTTTTTTTTCGTGTTTTTTTTTTTTTTGTTTTTTTTCTTCTTTTTTAAATTACATGGCTTTTCACGTTCTGACTTATATTATAGGAACACTTTTGTTCTTATAATACAGTTTTGCAATACCTATATTTTTCCTTCCTCTGTGTGACCTTAGCCTATATAGTATATATATATTTATACATATATAATATATACTATATGCGCTTGTCTATAATATAATATATATTATATGTATATTACTATATTATAATTATAGTGTTATATTATATTATAGTATATTATATATGACATATAAATATTTATATATATCCTATAATATATATTATGTATTATATATATATATATATTATTATAATATATATTATATGCTATTAATATAATATACTATATATTATAATATATACTATAATATTTAAATATAATAGTATATTTATGTAGTATTGCCCTGTATTATATAGTATATATATATATATATAATAATTATATTTTATATATTAATAGTATATATATAATATATGATATATGGATATATATATATATATATAGGTCATATATATATCTAATTTATCTATTATTATATATTATTATAATATATATATATAGTATATAATATATATATATATATATATCTATATATATATGATAATATATATAGTATATATAATTTAGCGCGAACTAATCAATATATATTAATTCATTTCTCCAGATATTTTCTTTTGACTTTTTCTTGCTTAATTGGCTTCTGAATTGTATGTATTCGTGTCTTCTGTGATATGTTCGGGAGTAAAATTCTTATAAATATAATCTTAATATTTTCTTTTACTTTTTCTTCTTTAACAAGTTCTTCCCTTTATGAAATCGCTTAAATATCAGATACACAAGGTCATAAATGGCCATTCCAAAAGTTTTCTTATAAATTATTTTCATTTTAATCTTTCAATTTGTTTTCTTCATCCTCCATCTGTAATTCAGACTCCATTATTTGTTCGCTTCCATCTCGACCTATAATTTCAACATAACCTCAACAACGTCACTGCCATTGTCAATTTTGTGCCGTAAATTCGATAGGATTTGCCAGTTCTCCTAACTAACCTCTTAAATTATTAAATTTGAGCATAAGGAAATTTCTGTTTTCGTCACTATTACGTAAAATGTTTTTATTTTTTAGTTTTAAATTATAGCGTTTACCGATAAGCGTATCAATACAACTATAAATACGAGAAATCTCGATAACTAATTATGGAGGAAGTTGACAAACAGTTGCAAATCATCGTATGCTAATGATTACAGCCTCTGTCTCTCGTTATATCTCTCATATCAGATTTTGTACATATTCCTCAGAATGAATGCATATATGCATTTTTATTGGTGCCAAATTGTCACGTCTTTTAGCACTTTATAATGTACATTGTAATGTTTTTCGAAGTTCCTTCTAATTATTTTATATTTCAATTGCTTTTCTCTCAACAGTGCCTTTATTGTCACTTTTTGCTTCCAGAATCCAAATTGAATGTTTTCAATTAATATCCATTTTTTCTTTATTTTACTGTTTTTGTGAATGTTTTTCCAAAAAATGACATTTTGGGAGCTTAATTCCTCTGATATTTTCATATTTCAGGAAATATGTAATATTTAATATCATATCAAGTGCTTTCTGCCTGCAATTCCATTCTCTAGTAATTAGAATCTTTCACTAATACTCTTTTGATGTATAATGGTACAAAGGGTCTATAGATTTTTTTACTTATTTTTAAGTTTTAGTTTAATCTGGTTTATTTATTTTTTTCAGTATTCACTAATTTTTTCCAATATTCATTTAGTCATTATCTTGTACACACCGAGACTGTAGCAGTATGTGTTTGCTGCTTTCGTGAATAATAAATGAAGAAGACTTGCAGTTGCAGCTGCACTAGAAAAGAATGGGTTCTACTAAGAATTCAAGATGTCAGAAATTTGGAAATTAGTACATCTTCAGCTTTTTTTTCGTTCTCGGAATAAAAATGTCAACTAAATTTTTCATTTTCCACTCTTTATTCCTATAATATATGGCCTCTGAAGCTTTACTAATTTCCTCTGGCTCCCAAGCATCTTCTTTTATATTCCTGCATTTATATTTTTATCTATAAACACTCATAGACACTGATATTTTCTACACTTCTCAATTAATTTCATAATTCGGTCGTTCTCCTACTTCACTATTGGAGTCAATTTTTATAAAAATTCCTGCGTTACTGAGTCATTTTTTATAAAGATTTTTGTAACCGAAATGCATTGTGCACTCAACTACAGAGTGTGCAAATCGAAGGAAACGGGAAACAGCTGAAAGAAATAATGGTAACAAGTGGCAACAACTGGCAAGTTGGTTTGGGGAACATGAAACATGAACAAAAAATTTCTTGTTGTTGATTCAGTGTGGACGAATCTTAATATCCAAAAACTGTATTTTTGGAGATGAAATTATTGTTATGACGATTTTTCTTTTCTATCAACGTTCGTGGCCAGCATGTTTCTAGAGCATTCTGGTCACGATAGCTTTGAATAGTCGCTGATCGCAAATCTGGTTACTGGTTGCGATAGCATTTTAGAAAGATCGCGATAGCTTTGAATAGTCTCTGATCGTAAACTCTGGTTAAGGGTTGCGATAGCTTTTTAATAATGGTCACCTAGCACATACTGTTAGCTGGTACGATCATTGAGGCGCGCTGTCGTATCTTGGGGAAGGTACAGTTACTTTAAATCTCATATATATTTGACGATTTTATATTTCAAAAGATTTTAAAGTTTCGAGAGTCACCATTTAATCTTAATCTTCCTTCCACAACATTCTTCTACTCACTATCTATTTTTCACTCTTTTAATCTTAATTCAAACTCTTTAACACACATTAATATATTTCATGAAACCATTTCATACCTATTGCCTTTTATCTTCCAATTTTCTTTATTCCTTTTACTTACTAGGTTATGTCTTCCAAGGATACTGCTACACTAAATTTACATATGAGTAACGCTCATTTATAAATATATGCTCATATTTTATATATATATATATATAATATATATATTATTATATATTATACTATATATATATATACTATATATATATATATATATAATATAAATTTTAATATATATATATGAATAATAACTCATATATATATATATATAATATATATAATATATATATATATATATATATATATATATATATATATATATATATATATATATATATATATATATATATATATATATAGTTTATATAATATATTTTTATATATATATATATATATTATATATATATAATATATATTATATATATATATATATATATATGTAAATTATTATTAAATATATATAGATATAGTATGATATATTATATATATATATTATTATAATATATATAATATATATAATTATATATACTATATATATACTGATATATATATTATATATATATATATATACTAATAATATATATATATAATATATATATAAATATATTATATATCGATGTAGGAGAATAAAAAAAAAGAGGTACTTTAATCATCATCCAAAACCTTTACTTGACCAAGCTGAAGATATTTGTACAATTTACGATTGGATTAAAATTGCTTTAGAGGTTAATCTGTTTGAATTCTTTCAGTGTCACTGATTGGAATTACAACATTTTTGGACTGTGAGTAAAGGCATTTTGCGAGGACGATCAATTTGAATGGACAAATGAATGTTTTCTGTTTGTGTTATCTGTGTGTTAGTTTAATGCAGGTATCAAGACTGGTGAACAAAAACATTGCCACAAGAAAATGAAATATAGAATGATATCTCATTGCGACTATTTTTAGCATCCTTTTCAGAAAGTTTCCAGTTTTTCTCCACATAGTTTGAATACCATTATAACCGTAAATAAAATCAAAAATCAATTAGACAAGTCTCTCTCTCGCTCTCTCTTCTCTTCTCTCTCTCTTCTCTCTCTCTCTCTCTCTCTCTCTCTCTCTCTCTCTCTCTCTCTCTCTCTCTCTCTCTCTCTCTCTCCTTGCATTGAAATCTCCCATACTTTATCCATGCTTTCTATAAAATTAGCTTTCTCAACCTGAGAGTAACCCTGTTGCGAACACACATCTGAAAGATCCAATATTTTCTGTTTCCTAATTTCATTATGCAAGCCACCAACTGCTTGCTAATCAACTGAACACCTGAATGAAAATAAAGGTGACAAATCAGTCTACGAATCATTGAACTCCATGTGCTACAACTTTCACCTACACTCGCGAACACATCAACATTAATATCCCACAAATATACCCCTTTCCTTCCCGATATTCTCTTCTCCGCCAAACCCAATGATGTCTATCTTCCTCTCCTTCATAATATCCAGAATCTTCTCTTCCTTATCTTTATAAGTAGCAATATTTAAGCTACTGCATCTTATCCTAGTGTATTCGAATTCAAGTCCTGCTAAAGTTCGTCCTTAATATAAGTACACTTTCCGACACTTAGCTTAAAGAAGAAATGAAGGCGCAGTCTTTTTTTTTTCTCACCGACTTGCTGTACCTACCGTGTGAACTCTTCTCCTTTATATATATATATATATATATTATATATATATAATATATAGTGTATGCATATATATATAATATATATATATATATATATATAATATGTAATAATATATATTAATATATATATATATTAAAACTATACCTATATAATTATATATAGATATATAATATAATAATATATATATATATAATTATATATAAATATTAATAAATAATATATATATTAATATATAATACCTATATATTATATATATAGTAGTACTATATTATTTAGCAAGCCCGTATTAAGCCAGGGCGCAGTGCGCCTAACCCCCCAAAATATTTATAACTATAATAAAATGAAAATTACTAGAGCTCTAAATTAATTTAAGAAAATGAAAATAATTAAAACAAAATTAAGAGATAAATAACTTGAAATGAGAAAAGTCAATGTATCTTAGGTTATTTGCTGCATATGGAAAAATACAGAAAAGAAATTTCTATGAATTGCAATAGTTACAAAGTACAAAAATAAGACTTTCAATTGAACAACGAATTATGATGTTCAACAGCAATTGAAGGAAAAGTTTGAGAGCTTGAAGCTGTCAAAAAATATTCCAGCAAAAACATGTAGTTCATTAATATTCACATTGCTTCATGGAGTACAACAAAGTTACAAACTTTATGATCACATTTCAAACAGTTCACAAGGCTTGACAAACATTTAATACATTGGAAAAATAGAAGAATTTCTAGACAAAATAGGAACCAAATAACCCCAGCCTACAAAAAAACAAGGTGTGTGTAAAGTTACGATGAATTATTATTTATAAAAAGATTTTAATAAAGCAATTCCTAAGCTTAGGGTGGAGTTTGATTAATCAAGATATGAACTTCATCGAAAAACCCAAAAACTCAAATCATTGAGTCTTTAATTCACAAGTTCAGGATATGTTATTAGTTCATAATTAATACTCATATTCTATTCCTCTATTCCCTATTGACTCCTTCCATGAGTCAAGGTCTATTGAATATTGAAGGTCATCTTTATGGAAGTCATTTTATCCAGTCTTCATCATTATTCGACATCAACTCTCTAATGTATATTGGAAAAATTGTTTTTTAAGGGATTTCGCCAACATTTTGGATAAAAATTTTCAGAATATTTTAGGAATGGGTTCAACGACTACTGGGGCTTCCTGGGTTAATAAAGTATGGTAAACTTCACGTGGGTCATAATCGATTTAAACTGTTTAAAAATACAAAGATATTTATAGGGCAATTCTTTTCTTTATAATTTTCAACACAATTTATGATTATTAATGTACGGTCAGGCCATAATAATCCATACTACCATCTTACTGATAATTCATTTGACGGTAATCTATTAAAAAATTTGACCTAATTTGATTATTTGGTGAATTTTAAACTACACATGGAATTAAAAACGGGGAATGGCTCAATTAAAGCCTAAAATTGGGGCACTGTTGGATGTTGGATAAAAATGTTTTTCTCTAATCTGGAAAATTCTATGAAAGTATCTGCCCTTTTACTACTAGACCTCTACTAACTAAAAGAAATGAAAGTTACTGTTCATTTTGAAACTTTGAAATACTGACCACGTAAGGCATATAATAGTTGACATGTTGACCTTGCAACATACCTTTTTTGACGCACAAGATAATAGAAAGGTTCTATGACGTGACACACTTGATCCCAGATAATACATTGTATCACTTGACGCGTCAAATCTGTAACTCGTCATTGTCAACATATATTACCTTTGAAAGGTTATTGCAAATATTATATAAAATTCAAATTATAACTATCATATCTTATCAAAATTTAATGTATTTTCGTTCTAACATTGTCTATTATTTTATAATTATATACGATAAAATACGCATAAACTTTATTGAAAATCCAAAATTATTATTATTATATTAGATTATTATTATTATTATTAATTTATTATTGATATTATTTTATTATTGATTATTATCATAAAACTTCATCAAGTATATTATCCACAATCATCGTTTCTATTGATATTATTAATATTATTATTATTATTATTATTATTTATATTATTATTATTAATTATATTACTATTATTATTATTATTATTATTATTATTATTATTATTATTATTATTATTATTATTATGTTATTATTATTATTTATTATTTATTATATTTTTTTATTTATAAACATGATTATAATGATTATTATTATTATTTCTATCATTTTATTATTATTATTATTATTATATTATATATTATTATTATGATCGTTAATAATTTTAATTGTTTGTTAATAGTTATTATATGATTTATTGTTTTTATTTATTACTTATTATTATTATTATGTGTTATTATTGTATATTATTAATTATTATTATTATTTCTATATTATTATTGTATTTATTTTTATTATTATTATTATTTTATTATTATATTATTATTATTATTATTTTTTTTTTTTTTTTTTTTTTTTTTTTTTTTTTTTTTTTTTTTTTTTTTTATTATTATTATTATAATTTAATTAATATTATAAATTATTTTTAATTAAAAAATAATTAATGTTATTAATATTATTATTATATTATCTATTTATAGCATTTTTTCTGTATTATTAATATTATTTTTATTTCTTAAAGTAGTGTTATTATTATATTATTATTTATTATTATTATTATATATTATTTATTTTCCTATATATTAATATTTCTATTATATTGACTCTATTAGATTATTAGTTACTTCTAATTTTATGGATAGTTTATCTGACTTTTAAAGAAGTCTCCCTAAGAACTTTGTATTTTATAAGTAGCATTCAGTTTATTTATTTCACTATGTTCTGCATTCTACCTATTACAATGATTCAACTATTTTGTCTTTTTATAGTGGTTTGTTCTTGTTCATTTCAATTAGTATATCATATTTATAGTATATATTATATATAATATATAATTATATATATGTAATATATATATATAATATATATGATTTATATATATATATATATATATATATAATTAAATAACAGTAATAATCTATATATTTTATTAATATATATGATATGTCTATGAAACTTTCGACCTTATACATAGTATATATATAATATATATATATAATTATATATATTATATATTATATATATTTTATATTATATATACAATATATTAGATAATATATATATTTATTATATTTATATATTTATAAATTCACATAACATATATATATTCTATGTATATTACAACATATATGTATCAAGTGTTTATAGTCATTTAGAATCTACCACTGTATATAATTTATATTTTTATACATATACAATATTTAAGATTTATAAAATTATATATAAATTATAATTATATATCCTCTAAATATATATAGTATATATATAATATATATTAAGTAGTTATAATTAATATTAATATTAATACTAAAATTCTTTTATAATTAGATTAATTAAACTAATAAATATATTACTATATTTATGAAATAGATAGTAATATACATACATATAACATAACATATCTCCTCTAGTGGTTAAGTGCGAGATTTACTTAAATAACAGAGTTGAGTCTTTATTAAACAAGAATCGCTAAATGAAAATGTCTATCCTGCTTTAATGTTAATTGAAATGAAGTTGGAAAAATATATTAAGAAAAAGTTCGCAGACTTTTCTGATGTTTTATGTGTAAAGTATGAGCATGCGTCAGTCTGGGATCATAGAGTGATTAAGGAAGAATGAGGTTTTGAAGGACGCGTGTAGAAATAAGGAAGTAATGATGGAAGATGAGTCACTGTACGACCCCCGTAACATATTGGAGAGTGAAAGCAGGAGGTTGATTAGGGAGACCCAATGTCCACCCAGACCCTTCAATTGGGTCCACCCAGCCATTAAAATTATATTGAGAGGACGGCGACTTCACGTGTGTGACATATCAATGAATGTACGTCGACTTCTTATATTGCCAGGGAGATCTACTTTAAGTCAACTAGATTTGGAAGAAATACCCGAAATAAAATCGAATCAATGGCCGAAATGTTCTGATTCACTGATGGAAGTATAAAGGAGAAATTAAAGGAAGAAAGATGTTTCTAGACTTCAAAAAGGTGAAATAAAATTTAGAGGTTTCCAGTACTTGATGCTCAGAGCTATTATGGATGAGAAACCGGGTGCTTTAAAATACGCTTGAGCGTTCTTTTTTGGGGAGTGGATGGTCTAGTGGTTTAGTAGGGCCCGTACTGTTACCAGCGACGTGGGCGGGTGGAGTCCAGTTCGAATCCGTGATATAGAGTAAATCTCTGTGAACTCAATTCTCATTTAAAATGAACTATATAATAACGCTTCCAAGAGAAAAGCAAATAAACACATCAAATAATATAAAGACCTTGAGTTGTGTGTTTCCTAAAAAAGAAATGTATTGCTCAATGGCGAATTTGATTTTAGAAGTATGCGTGATCAATCGATGAGGATTGCAACACATTTTGTCATTTTGGCCCAATTATATATTAGTCTATTATATATATATAAGTTATTATTTAGTTTTATATATATATATATAATTATATATTATATATCTTATTGGATATATTTATATATTATATAGCGATCGTCTAGTATTATATATATATATTTATCTTTAAGGGGGTTTTAATATTTATAAATATTAATTATATATATATATTATATTATATATATTTATAAGATATATAAAATCTTTTATAAGTAATATATAGATATTATATATATTTATATTATTATATCTAATATATATGTTTATATATATATTATTAGTATTATATATACTAGTATATATATATTATATATTATATATATATATAATTATATATAAGTACTATATATATATATATAGTAATTATATTAATTAATATATATGATATATATATATTAATATTATATATATATATATTTATATATAATATTAGTATAGTATAGCAATAAGATGATTAGAAGATGAAGGATATTTGGCACATTTATTAAATGGACGTTTCGGGTATATAAACGTTACGACATCATCAGACTGCTTAAATAAATATATAATTTTTTAACTCAAATATATATATATGATAATGATAAAAATAATATAATAATAAAGACAAAATGAATTTAAATAAATAAGTACAACAATAAAGTAACTAAGATTGAGTTAGGTTTTCATTTCAGAGAGAGGGCGAATCCTAATAAGTAAGAAAATTGTTTAACAGCGAGAGAGAGAGAAAAAAAAAAGTTACTTCTCTTGAATTTGATATAAATTAATGAGTGAAAAGGGGATGGAAGGTAAATCTCCATTTAATTCGGGTTTTAATTCAAAATGTAGAGAGACTCAAGAATCTTTCTCCAATTGACAAAATGATATGGGAACTAATTTTTTTTGTGAAATAGGGTTGTTATTTGAAATGCATGTGCGTATGGAGAGTTTTCTGGGTTTGGTTGGATAGGTAAAACAGTTCTATAAAAATTCCCGGTGTTGAGATGTCCTCAAGTAAGTGAAGGCTGTTTGGCACCACGTAGCGGACGTTGGCAGTCCGCAAACTTCTATACTAATACACTAATGAGGGCTCATATGTAGAGGAGAGATATCTTTATGGCGAAAGATTGAGATACTGTGGTTTATTAATAGATGGAAATAAGCGAGCAAAAGGAGCATTGATAGAGTTGGATTGAGAGTTTTCAACAAGTTTTGCGGTGCTAGGGAAACAAAGAAGGAATTTTTAAGATAGAATGAGTTGTTTAGGGAAGTTGGGACTTGAAAGTTAGGCGGTAAAGGTTTTAAGAAAGTCCGTTACCTAGGTTTGTAATAGTTTGATAGAAAGAGATTGCAAGGCAAAATGGGTGCAGGTTTGTTAGTCAAGGTGGAAAGACCACATGAGGAGCATAAGTTTAAAGGAAGAAATTTTGGCATTGTATGAAGACAGTTTGTAGTTTGAGGGAAGAAAACTAAAATATATTTATGATAAAATATAATTAATTATATATAATTATAGTTATATATTATATTATATATATATATATATATATATATATATATATAGTATTATATCTATATATATATATATATTATAATATTATATATATATATATATAATATATTATATATATTATATAATATATATATAATAATATATCATATAATATAGTATTATATAATTAGGTATAATCATATATATATATTATATATTATATATATTAATATATTATTTATTTTAATAAATTATATAATAATTTATTATATAATATATTTATATTATATTATATATATTATTATATATATATATATATATTAATATATATATATATATTATATATATAAACTAAGTGTAAAAAAGCTAAATGTAGAGTGGTGTGTTGTAGTGTTGAGCTGTGTGTGTGTAGGTGTGTGGGTATAGGGGGTGGGTGTCTGTGTGTGCATGAGAGTGAAGTTGGGGGATAGTAATCGCTGTGAAAATTTGTGCTTGATCTAAGTTGTAGTCACAAGCAGGGGATTCCTTGTCAAGACCGTAAATTTTTATATTAAAATTTTGCTTATTCAGGGATTTAAACAAAACTAGTTTCAATGGCACAATTATAATGGGACGGTTTTTGTTGCTGAATAATAGGGAGCTTTTAATTGCTATTGAATTTATATATATATTTTATTTATATATTATATAGTATATATATATTATTATATATATATATTATTATATATATAATATGATATAATATATATGATTATATATATATTTATATATATATAGTATATAATATAGTTAATATATTATATATATATATATGCGTATACATAATATATATATATTATTAAATATAATAGTAATAATTATAATTATATTATATTATATAATATAATATTATTTATATTATATTATATGGTATATATAGATATATATTATATATATATAATAAGTTGCGCCTTCCAGAGAATAAATATAACATAAACTTTATAAAATTGTTAGGTTTCGAGGTAACTCGTACTTCATTTTCAGGCAAAGAAAAATAAATGTGAGAGAGATAATAAAGACTATAAAAAGTAGTACGGTTCGCGTAGCGATTCTCGTAAAAAAAATACCTAAGCCAGTATTTTTATTTTTTTTGTCAACAAAGTTTTCAAATTGTCAAATTTTCACTTGTATTTAATTGCACTGCATAGAATGAAGTGTTTAGGGCTAAAATTTAGCGTATTACTTATGCATTTCCTTGTGTCTCGAATTCAAAAGATCACTATAAAATAATCGATTGCCTCTTGCTATGGATACCAGTACATAATAGTTTTAGAAGTCACATGTTGGTAGTATGGGGGAATTTTGTTTTTGGGAGTTGTCATACCTCTCAATTGAGGTAATAAACATATTATCTTAATGGAGACTTTAGTTTCTATTGTTTATAATGTTTTTATTTTTTTCAGAATATTTGGTTTTGGATTGCTTTGAAGTGTAAATTGTATTCAAAATTACCAGAACGAAATGTGAAAATTTAGTGATAATTGTTTGTTCATATGTGGTGAAATCATATTTTGTCATAAGAAAGGCAACTGACATCTTTGAAGATGTCAGCAGCATTATTTGGTAGAAGGTAGGTGGGCAAGTATAAGTCTGGCTCCTATATGTTGTAGTCTTGTTTCAATTAACTAAATTAATATTTGAAAAAGTAAAAAACAAAAATATGGCTTTTGCTGTGCCTATGGGTTTGGCGGGAGCCTTACAAAGCGATAGCATGATGACTGCTAGTTCTGCTTGATACACCAATGCGATTGTCAAGGGAAGAAAGAGGAGGCAGATTAGAATCGACATTTATTCTATCGACTATTCCACATTCAGTAGTCTAGCAGTTCTATCCCTCAGCTTATGAGTACTTGAGTAGAAAGAGAGTGTGGAGAGAAGAACCCAGGCAGCTTCAATCCCTGAACATATTTTTGAGGTGAAGATGATACTGCGACAGGACAACTGGAGTAAAGCGGGAATGAGTGATTCTTCAAGACTGTTGCTTGTCAGGAGAAGGGAGAACTTCTGGGTAGACTGACCGCAATGATAACTTTTCACGTGGTGTCAGGTCTCATAAGAGACGTCAGAGGAATTTGCTTCTTTATCTGAGAGGAAAACTCATGCTGGTTATGTTGCTGAGACGTTAATGGCTTGATGAAATGTTGAATTTGACATGAGCACTGAATGGGGCTATTCATATGACTCTCCAAGCTTAGTTTGAAGATGTAGTTGCTAACACGGCAACGTCTTTCCTTCTATTCTGTTGGGCATACAGTTCACATGAGGAGCTTATACACATGAAGCCTCCTCGGGTCATCAGATATGAGTGACCTGGTGGAAATTGTGGCGTCTCAAGTATAGTGTATCTTAAGATTAACAGGGAGACCTAAGTACTGCGTTTTATTTTCGCTGTAAAGAGAATTTTTCGGTGGCGATCATGCGAGTACCCTGCCAACAGGCTTTTAGACTATGTTCTCTTACTTTTATGTAGGAATTCCATGAGTAATTGTGATCCCGTGCGTCCTTTAAGCTTTGCGATTCCCGATTGGAATTCTAGTGTCTGCGTCATGTAAATATGATGTTTCTTACTTTAAGCTTGACATCGGCGTCGTAGTCACAATAGACGTGACCTACCAAATATAAGGCAATCTTTCACATTACCGAATGTCTTAGTAATATATTTTGGGGTCACGATAAACAATCACCAAACATTTAATACGATTTCTAACGTTTATTGCTATGTTTATCTTTCTCTTTTCATACTGTATGAAACGATATAACAAAACACGGTTTACATTATCGCCTCAATCCATAGTTAGTTAAATATGAACCAACAAAACAGTTTAATAAGCTTAAAGTGTGAAGAATACACATTGGCAACAGAAGTTATCATAAGTTATAAACTATAGAACCTTCAATTTTGTAACTATTTTTGGAGTATTGTTATATATTATATATATAGCTATATATTTATAATATATATATATTAGTAGTTAGATATATATATTAGTATATATAAGTAATATATATAATTATATAATATATTATAGTAATTATATATTATATAATATTATATATTATTGTGTACGTGTTAGTATATATAATATATTTAGTATATATATATATATATATATTATATATATATATTTATATTAATTAATTATATATATTACTATATATATATTATATATATATATATATATAGTAGATATATTCTAGCACAACATTAAAACTCTTTTTTTCTCCTTAGGAAAAGCTACCATATCTTTTTCTGAGGTTCTTTCCCCGCTTTTTCTTATTTTGAAAAGAATGTCAACTTTAACATTGGTTCATCCTCTTTCCCTCCTTCAGTATCTTCCTGACGGCACAACTGCCGTAATGCCTTCTGAAATGTTGATTTTCTCTTAAACTTTTGCTCTAAATCCACTAGTCGATTCCATCTATTCCTTCTTCTATCCCTTAAACTCATTTATTCAAATATTAATATTTTTCTGAGCAACTATCTGCTCTAGTTCTCTCCTCTCTCATCTTCTTCTCTCTCTCTCTCTCTCTCTCTCTCTCTTGTCTCTCTCTTCTTCTCTCTCTCTCTCTCGTTCTCTCTGCTCTCTCTCTCAGGGCTTAACACTAGAAGGATTACGGTATGATGGTATTTCTCCAAGTGGATTCAAAATTCAAGCTTAGAAGCACAGTATGTTAATATCCTTCTGTGTCTTCAAGTACTTATTTTTCTTCTGAAAACGTTCCTTCTTCAGTTTGCCGAAAAATGGGGACCCCATCTCAGTCCTCAAACTATCGTCCTTTCGCGTTAACTTCTTCTGTTCTTTCGGAGATTTTCGAATTTATCCTCAACACGAAGATTTGTAAACATTTTAAGTCTTTAAATCTTAACTCTGATCGTCATTAGGGCTTTCGTAAGTAATGCTTTACTGGTGCTTTTTCGTTCTTTGTCTTTGTTTCTCTTGTCTCTATCTTTCTTCTTTTCTTTTACTCTTCTTTCTCTGCGCTCTTTTTGTTATATCCATCTTCTTTTCTTCATTAATGTTACCGTTTTTATTTACTCTTTTCTTCCGTCTTTGCCTCTCTTCTTTCCTTTCTCTTCTTTCTCTTTACTTGGTCTTTTTAGACTTTGTTCTTTCTTTTCTTTTTTTTCGTTCTTCTCTTCTTTCCTCTTTTCTCTTCTTCCTTTCTTCTCTTTCCTGTCTTCTGCTGGATTTTACCTCTTTCATCTTCTTTCCTCTTACTTTTCCCACCTTCTTCTTTCTCTGTCTTTCTCTTCTTCTCTCTTCCTTCTCTTTCTCTTCTTTTTCTTCTTTTTCCCACTCTTTGTTGTTTGGATGTCTTTTCTGATTCTTTTTTCTCTTTTTTTTCTTTTTCTCTTCTTTCTCTTCTTCCTCTTCTTCCTCTTCTTTCTCTTCTTTTTCTTCTATTGCTTCTTTTACTTCTTTCTCTTCTTTCTCTTCTTTTTCCCCCTTCTTCTTTCTCTTCTTTCTCTTCTTCCTCTTCTTCCTCTTCTTTCTCTTCTTTTTCTTCTATTGCTTCTTTTACTTCTTTCTCTTCTTTCCTTCTTCCTCTTCTTCCTCTTCTTTCTCTTCTTTCTCTTCTTTTTCTTCTATTGCTTCTTTTACTTCTTTCTCTTCTTCTCTCTTCTTTTTCCCCCTTCTTCTTTCTCTTCTTCCTCTTCTTCCTCTTCTTTCTCTTCTTTCTCTTCTTTTTCTTCTATTGCTTCTTTTACTTCTTTCTCTTCTTTCCTTCTTTCTCTTCTTCCTCTTCTTTCTCTTCTTTCTCTTCTTTTTCTTTCTTATTGATTGCTTTTCTTTCTTTTCTCTTTCTCTTCTTTTACCTTTCTTCTTTCTCTTTCTCTTCTTCCTCTACTGCCTCTCTCTTTCTCTTCTCTTTTTTTTTTTTTCTTCTAATTATGTCTTTTTCTTCTTTCTTCTTCTTTCTCATTCTTTTTCCACCCTTCTTATTCCATTCTCTTTTCTTTTCGTTCTCTCTCTTCCTCTTCTTCTTCTCTTCTTTTTCTCTTATTTGTTCTATTTTTGTATTCTACCTTCATACTCCTCTTTTGCCTCTGGCGTTCGGCTCTTTAGCCACTTTATAAACGATGTTTTTTGTTTCTCTTCTTGCTTTCTTCTTTCGTTATATATGCTATCTATTATACTTGTCTCTGTTTTTCCTCTAGCTATGTTTTCCCCCGTTGCTTTCTTTCTTTCTTTCGCCGTCTTCTTCCTCTTCAGTTCATTTCGTTTTCTAATTCTGATAATTTTGGCGATGCTCATTGCGCTTTCGTGAATTGTCAGTGAATCTTTGTCTCCATTGACCCTCGTCCGCCATAGCTTTTAATTTTTTTAAAACATTGTCCTTCGGGTATCGTATCCTTCCTCTGCTCAGGTCATGATCGGCCTTTCCGGGTCGTTTCAATAGTTTAGCAGCTCATTGGTAGGCAAAGGGAAGCCATTCAATCAGTCTTTAAATCTATGTATAAATAGGGTGTTTCCCTCCATGGGTTTATGTTCTAGGAGGGATTATATACAAGAGTCTCTTCAAACTCAAACTTTCTATTTTATCAGTAATGACTGTTTTTCTCCCACTATTTCTGTCATTCATCAAACCTGTCTATGCTACCGGTCTCTGAACTCCATCCTTGTCATTACTCAATTCAAGTATTGAAAGGAATTCGTGGCTCCCAACAAGTGGTTCAATACAAGTTTTTCACACGTTTTATTTTTTTTTTTGTTTTTTTGTCTTCTTCTTCTCTTTTCTTTTCATTTCTCTTCTTTCCTCTGTGCTTTCCTCTATCTCTATTATTTTGCTCTCCCTACTTTTTTGCTGCTTCTGTTTTGCCTTCAACTTAGATGCTTCCTTATCTTCTTACTTTTTTCTTGCTTTTTGCTTCTTTCCTATTCTTTCTCTTCTCTCTCTACTTCCTCTTCTTTCTCTTCTTATTTTTTTTTGATGTCTCATTTCTCTTCTTTTTTTCTGTCTTTCTCTTTCCTTTCCTCTTGTCGTTCCGCGTAATCTGCTTCCTCTGTCTTTGCTTCTTCTCTCTTCTTCGCTCGTTCTTTTTCTGCTGCTTTGCTCTTCCTTATCTTTTCGATCGCATTATATATATATATAATATATATATATAATATATATATATATTCATATATACTATATATATTACTATAGTATATATATATAGTAGTACTTATATTATAATATATATAATAATATATATATATACTATATATTAATATTATATATTATATATATATATATATACTATAATTATACTTATATATATACTATATAGTATATATAGTATATATATATTATATATATAATCATATAATATAATATATATTTATTATATATATACTATATTATCATATATATATAGTAGATATTATAATAATATATATTATATAGTATAATATATTATATATATATATATATAATATATTAGTTTTCCAGGTGACCCGGCCGGTCAGATCACCTTGGTCGGCCCTGTCTTAGAAGAAATTTAACAAATCTGAGCCTATCCCGAACATTCCTTAATGCCTGGTGTATGAAGTAGCAATGTTTGTGTTCTTCAATTCCTCACAAAATTCAGTTTCTGTGAACACTCTATTAATAGATATAAATATCTTGTAGACTTGTATCATGTCGCCTGTCGACATAATATTCTTTGGTGTTTCTTTTGTCCGTCTTGAAGTCTAATTTGAAAGGATGCACATTCACTGCTTCGTACTTCTCTTTCTAACTTGCTTATGAGAGAAGTTGGGTATTTCTTAAGCGGACTTCAGGATTCGTTTACGAACCTCAGTAAACTTGCTCTATTATAAGGGGGAATCGTACCCGTGTATCAGAGAGCATTGGCCTCACACACTACCTACGGGGCGATGTATCCTTTCACAGGACACAGCGCAGCTACACATCGTTTATAATAACTGGTGGAAGTCGATAGGCGTTTTTTTTGTCTTCATCAACTCTCCTCAGCTACACTTAACAAACTCTCTCTGCTCCATGTCTCCGATTTATAGCACCTTCTAATCTCTCTCATCTCTGCATACTCTCTCTCTCTCTCTTCTCTCTCCATTCCTCTTCGCTCTCTTCCTCTCTCCCTCTCTTCTCTCTCTCTCTCTCCTTCTCGCTCTCTCTCTCACACACACACACAGCAACACACACACACACACGCACACTACACACACACACATGACACACACACACACACAACTACAACAGACCAGTCACCCTCATTTTATTCTTATACTATTACAACGGACCGACCTCGGGTGTTTTCGGCAACTGTTTTTCTGGTCCAATACATCTTCTTTGTCTTTATTTGCTTTGTTTTCTTTTTTTTCTGTTTTTTATTTTTTTTTTTTTTTGTTTTTTTTTTGTCTGGTCACATACTCCTCCATTGAGAGTGGTTCGTCGCAAAAGCACGCCTTGCTACAACCATCTCGATCCTTTCCCTGTCTCACTTCTGCTTTTACCGCTCAGACTTTAAGTAACAGCTATGCTCAAGTCTTTTTTTGTTGTACTTGCCAGACCAGTTGGATTATAGTTAGAAAAGCAGTTCACTCACTACCTTTATGCTATTCTGCTTCCCCAAACTTCTGAACTTTCACCTCATTTTGGTCAACTATTCCGTCAACTCTTCCTTCTTGCTGAATGGGGACAATTTCCTCCATAGATTTTGGTAGAATTTGGTATTCCTCTGTCCTTTGCCCATCAGACGCTAGAAATAATATTAATAATATAATATATATATATATAATATATATATTATATATATATATATACTATATATATATATTATATAGTATATATATATATTATATATATAAATATTTTAGTATATAGTATATAACTATATAGCTAATATATATATGATACTATATATACTATTATATATAGTAGTTTAAATAGTGTACTACTATATAATAATATATAGTATATAGTATATACATATATGATATTTACATCAAGGTATATAGTTGATTATAATAGCTAGTATATATACTATACTTTTATGATGATTTGATATTAGTAACTAATACGCTATACTTAATATATATATGAGTAATGTAGTAGATTAGTAGTATTATATACTATATATATATACTATATAATATAATATATAATAGTATATATATATACTAACCTAAGTTATATATATAATAAAAATCTACTAAATAGATTCTTGCACAATAATATATCATATGATATAATATATACATATTAATATAATAATATATAACTATAATATATATATATATATAATATATATATATAGTATTATATCACGTATTAAGTACGTATATATCATCATTATATATATAGTATTATAATATATATAATTAGCAATTATAGCAGAACCCGTTGTCAGCAACCCGAAACATGTCCTTCTAATCTAGGAAGTTTCATTAAACCCACTTCATAATGAGACATTTTTAAATTGTTATTAATTTATATATTATATATATATATTATATATATAATATATAATATAATCATATATATATATTTAGTATATATAATATATATCTATATCATATATATATAGATATATATTTATATTATATATATAATAAACGTATATACTATATATACTATATTATAGATATTATAGTTAGTATAGTATATTACTAATCATACTATATATATATATATATATATATATCATAATACTACATCATATTTATATATAGATATACTATATACTATATAATATATGACTATATAATATATATATATTACTATACTATATATTATACTATTAATATACTTATATACTATATATATCTATATAAATACATATATATTATTATACTATATTTATACTATATACTATATATATAGTATATATATATATATATTATATGGATATACATATACTATATTATATATATATATATATTATCATATATATATATATCATTCAGTATAATATATATCATATAATATTAATATATATGATATATAGTATAGTGATATATATATATATAATATATAATTAATACATTATACTATAGTATACTATTATATATATATAGTATATATATACTACTAGTTACTCTAATATAATATGTAGATATATAATATAGTATAATATGAGGTTGTCCCAGAATGAACCGGCGCCACTGTCATTGAAGGTACGGATACAGTTTGAGGGGAAATAGGAACATAAATGACTGTATCTGATTCATTTGTGATGCTTGGGAAATTAGCTTCGTTAAGCGTTGAGTTATATTAGTGATGGAGACCCTTCTGAAGGGGGTGGAGAGAAAGTGGCATCCGCACACCCCGCGTTGTATCGCCATAAATAGAAAAGGAATTGCACAATGATGATTTTATTCCAGGATCTATCTATAATACAATAGAATTACAGGTTACACATCAGGTTCAGAAGAGCGCGCTGGACCCTCCTCATCCCTCGATTCATGCAAGGCACCTCCGTAATGACGAAAGTACACTTCATACTTCGCTGATATCCAGCACACGGCTTTGCCCTTTGAGTTGTGTCCTGAAGTGTACCCAGCGACGCTCATTTGTCAGCTGGGAATTGGGCATATTTGCGAGGCGCGGGCCTCTGATTGCACCTTAGGCAAAAAAAGGCTGCAATGGTGTGACGGATCAGGCGAACGGGTGAGGCCCAGAGCCAGCGAGTGGCCACCCCGACCTATACACGAATTAAAGAGGCTCGGCGCATTAAAAAAGCAAGGCAGCGTTACACCCAGGTGGCGTGGTCGTCTCTTGGCAGAAGGTGAGGGAGTATGGCAGGTTTACTGTTCCCATCATCACCCTCCTGAAACCACATTTGATAGTGTAGATTTAACGTACCGGTAGCAGTCGCTTCAGGCAGCACTTTAACGCGCTTCTTCCGGAGGAAATTGAAGGTTGTTGCCTGTGGCTGTTCAGCCTGTAGGGTTAGAAAATAGAGGGCCTGGAGGAGATGCTGACCCAGTTAATTCCCAGCCGACAATTACATTTCAAATTCTGTATACAACTGGTAATGGTACTCCGTAATTGTCACGAGGATATTCTCCTGCCTTCCCAAAGTGACTGTATCCTCTTCTGGTTGTGAGTAGCTATTGTCCGTTTGGCAGTATTTATGGCTGTACACGTGCAGAATGTATATCATGCCATGGCTTTGCCATTGCGTTGCAGTGTTCTCTCATGACCTGTGCCTGAGCTGGAACAGCAAGTTTTCGGAAGCCGCTGCAGCGCTCAGCTCATGACCGTCGTTCTGTTGGGGCAAGACTGGAGGCGCCGAGACAGTGTAAT
>JABUQX010073951.1:0-25617 GCA_015478945.1 Trachelipus rathkii | reverse complement strand
TTAGAATTAGTTATGCAATAATATTCAGAAAAATTTCTAATGACAGCAATAATGGAGAGTGTTTTTCTTGCGAAAGATTTTCTTTTCTATTTTCGTTCGTATATGAGATGATTAGTAACTAAATTATATCATCTCATATATATATATAGTCAAAAGTTTATAACCTACGCTCGTATCATATCTAATGCTTTAATCATAAGGTTTCTATTATTATTCAATATCATATAATGACAGCATAGTAGTCAATTGTATGTGGATACAAAAATATATAATATAAGATCATAATAATATAATTTTCGATAATTTTACTAATAATTATACTTCAGGTTATAACATTATTAACTTTATAAACGCTAAGGGATATAAATCATTACCATAAAGCAGCCATTTCATCACTAAAAAATAGATTAGTGTACCTTATCCTCCTATTTAAATAAATATATTATCTATGCTGTACAAAAAAACTACCATATATACAGTATATAATTAATATTATATATGTGGGATTGGGTGGAATGGTCCAGTGGTAAATAGCATAAATATCGGGTATATATATTTGTCCATCATATATTGACGCAACATGGAGGTGGTATCAATTATCCCCTAGGAGAGAAGGCGAGTTACCGAGTAAGTCAAATTTATATATATATATCACATATATTTATATTCAATATATATATCCGCCCATACAAGGTCTTCTTTCTTTATTATATATATTATCATATTATATAATTATTTATTGCGGGTGAATTATAATATCATAAAACAATATTTTAAATCATATTAATATATTATTAATAATATAGTATTATTTACTCTATTATGTATAATAGAACTACGAGGATTATAATCTTATATAAAATAAGTTTTAATTTACTTCATATACTTTATAAATGCAAAACATTATTCTTCTTTTCGTAATGCACTTACTTCCAATCATAGACTATAATTAAGATAAGTAAAGTATTTGAAATATATCTAAATAGTAATTAAATAGATATAATAATTTATATAATTATAAAAAGTGCTGTTGATATACTATATAATAGTAGATCAATAATTATATAGCACTCAATATGAATATAAATAAATAATAATAATATATCCATAGATAATAATAATAATAATAATAATAATAATAATAATAATATTATATAATAATTATAATATAATTATAATAATAAATCAATAATAATAATTAATAATAATAATAATAATACCTAATCACACTAAATAATAATAATTCAATAATAATAATAATAATAATAATTAATCAAATAATTACATAATAAAATAATAATAAATAATATAATAATAATAATAATAATAATAATAATAAAAAATTTCAAAAATTTATTCACGAAAGAAGCAATCTTACCTAACATAATTTAACTTAACAATTTTTAATGATGTTGTTGTAATTATTACATATTAATTCTATGGCAAGTGAAAGTGAGGGCTAATAATTAGCGAGCCACACAATGTTGTGTCGCTTTGACAGCCTATATACATATAATGGAAAAACTAAGGTTTGATTTAAGTTGTACTAACAATTTGTGAATTGTAAAACCATTTCCCTAATTACTTATACTCAATTGTAACTCCATAATAATCATTAATAATTAATAATAAAATTTACAATTATTAGTAGTTTAGAAGAACTGGATTAAAATAATAACAGTGATTATACAAAAATTTAAATCTATAATAAATGAACTACTATATAAAAACATTAAAATAAATAGAAACTCTTGAAAGGAAAGGGAAATAACTAGGATTAATAATAATAATAATTAATTAATAATAATAAGACTAATATTACAAAATAACCAATATAAATATATAAATAATAATATATTATAATAAGCATTATCTTTGAATCAATAATAATATAAACAATAATAAAATACATAATCAATGAGTTTCAAAATGAATAGTATATTAAATAATAATTATAATAACTCCAAATATCACTCAATAAATATCAATATTACATTTAACTAAGTAATAATAATAAGAATAATCAATCAGAATAATAATATATAATAATAACTAATAATAATAATAATAAATTATAAATGATAATAAATAATAATAGTAAAAAATCATAATAATATAATAAAAATGGTTTGAGGAATGCTAAGAAAAATATTAATATTTAAAAGAACAATGAGCTGCAAATGTAAGGGGAAAGAATAGTATAGAATAATAATAAGATTAATATAGACAAATATTCTAAATACGGAAATATATCAATAATAATAATGCAATGTATAATAATAAATATAATAATTTGGAGTCATAGATTCAAATGAGTAATATATAATTATCGAAGGATGAATGGCATAAATAAAACTAAATGAACTCATCAATCAGTACAGAAATACAATATGATATAATTAATCAACTAGACATTTGAAGTCACTTAAAGAAATGGCGTCAGCAACAAGCAGCTACTAATATTATAATAACTCAATAGAATAAAGCTTGATCTTTCCCTTCTTGTTTCTGAAATGTTAAATCATTCATAATAGATATAGAGTAATATAATGAGTAGATAGATGATAATATATAATGATGAGATAGAATCATAATAATAAACTTCACAATAATAATTAAGAAAAAATAATAATTAAGTTATATAACAATTAGTGAATAAGTCAATAAATCAAACTCTAATGAGTGAATAGATAATGGATAATGAATAATAATCAATAGTATTGTATGTATATATACCTCCTTAATCTATCAATACTCAATAATAATAATAATAATAAACTTTTCACACCAATAATCAATAATAAGTAATAATAGAATAATATTAATAATCATCGATTTAAATAATAAATGGAATAAAGAATTAATGAAATTAGAAAATTAATAATAATATAATAATGAGGTGAGTGCAATCAATAAATCCAATACAATCATGTGCTAATACGTCTTAAAAAAGTAATGAATAGATGAATAATAATATATAAATACATAATAATAATAATCATCAATAACTAATCAATAATAATAAATTCACCGACATAAAAAAAAAATAACAAAATTAAAATGAAATCTTAAATAATCGAACAATGAGATAATAAGAATACTAGATACACCATTAAATAGGGAAATAATAAACTAGATAATTCAAAAATATTAACCTTGAGTATAATAAAATAACTAATAATAATAAGTAATAATAATAATAATATAATAATAATAATAATAATGAATAATAATAATAATAATAATAATAATAATAATAATACATAATAATAATAATAAATAACAGCAGAAACTATTTCAACTCTAATTAGTTATAATAATGCTTTAGGTGCTACGGAAGGAAATAATAATAATAATGATAATAATCCGTAATAATAATAATAAGCTAGATAATGAATAATAATAATTAATGGAGACTAACTAATAATAATAATAATAATATAATAATAATAACTAATAATAATATTTAAAATGATATAAGTAATAATAATAATAATAATAATAATGAATAATAATAATAAAAATATAAAAATAATAATAAGCGCAATAATAATAATAATAAAAATAAGTAATAAAACAATAAATTATAAAATATAATTAAAAATAATTAATAAAATACTAATAAGAAATGATCAATAATCAATAAATAATAATGATAATTAATAATAATAATAAATAATAATAATAATGAATAAAATAATAATAATAATAATTATTCACCAAATAATAATATAATAATAATATAATAATTATAATAAAGAAATAATTAATAATAATATAAAATAACTAAGTAGAAACAGAAGTATTAAGAATAAAATAATTATATAATTTTCAATACATACGATGTGCATTCTAATAAATAAATAATTAATATAGTGGTTCATAATAATATAATATCGCTAGATTTTATAGAAGAAGCGTCGCTGTGTTTGTTATTTATTAATCTTTTTTTCAGAAATAAATCTCAAGCCGATATTCCAATGTATATATCTCATTAAATAATAATATTCAATTACTGATTATGATAATATGAATAATAATAGTTTGGCACAATGATATTAATAATATATGAGACACAGTTTAGAAAAAAAACAATTATACATAATTAAATGATAACAACCTAATTAATAATGAATAAGTTATAATAAATGAAATAATACATAATAATAATAATAATAATATATAATATTGGCGAAATGATTATAAGAACTTAACATAATTGTTTATTTAAATAGAGGGAGAATAAATTAAAACTTAAATTCTGCTATAAATTTTTAATCCATTTAAATATAATTATCACGGTTACTACCTATTATGGCTATACTGGATTATCCTTGTGTATTTTGATTCGCTTTAGCAATATGTCTAGCGTCTTGAATTATGATATGGTTCTACAGTAAGATATAATATCCTAATGTTATTAAGTATGAATATACGTACGATTATATTAGAAACTGTATAATTATTACTTGATTAACTTAATAGTATATTATAGGTTATATATCTATAATATATGATACTAATATATATAATATATAATATCTATATATATATATACTATAATACTCATATATATATACTTATATATATAGTACGGGTATACTACTATATACAATAAAAATAATTTGTACATATAAAATATTAAAATAATTATCATATTAATAGATATTAGTAGCATAGTTATGTGGATTTTGCTCATATCTGGTCAAATTTTGAAAATGATGATATTGTTAATGCATTACAATATTTCCCCATGAAATCAAACGTTATATATTAGATATATTAAATAGATACTATATTCCTTATCCGATAGATAGTAACATGAGGATGTAATAGTTATCATTTATGTGCTGTGTTATAGTAGCCATTATTATATATACGCCTCACCTTTAGTATAGTGAGCTCATAGTTTGGTAGTTTATATCTACTAAGTATCATCGTACTTCACATATTATAATACGGTACTAACCAAGTATAATAATCTCTCACTAGTATCGCTCCATTATTTATATAACTTTTAATATTTTTTATGTTTAAAATTAATACATTTAAATACACTTATTGAGCAAATTCGTGATACGACTCACGATATGCTATGTCTTCACTCACAATGTGGTTTACAATACTTTTCTATAGTAGTTGGGATATGCATACCTATCTCCGCAATAATCCGTCTACACTTCTTCTTTGCGGACTGGAGACTCCATAGTGTTTCGCAATTATAATTCCGTTGTGCTCATCTCACCTCACACATTCCACTCTCTCTTAAAAAATTGTAAAGTAAGATTGAAGCCGACCTAATATTAGATATTGTTTTTCTGTTCCCTTTTTTATGCGGCACACTATATATAAGCATTTTATTCATGTACCAGGTTTAAAGGTTATTGGATTTGGCCATAACGTAACAACAAATCGACCTTGTTTCCAGGCAGTTCCATCCAATAGTTGTAGAAGACTTAATTAAAATGCTTCTTAGTATATCTCGCGGGAAAAAAACACTAGTGTATATGAAGTTCTTCTACAATTATAATATTATTAAATTATATAATGGATCTATGAAACTATGCATTTTATGTATTAATATGGCCGCAATAAACATATCTATATATTCTAATATATATAATATATAATGATTTTTCTTTCTCTTATTCTGAATATTAATTTAACATTATTATATATATATATCATGTTAATGCTAATCATATAAATTATATTTTATATATAATATACTATTATAGTAATAAACCGAGTACTGAGTGTAGTTCACTCTAATCTCGCATTATCTAAGCGTACTAAAATAAACTGCTAATCACATATTATTTCTATAATAATTATACTCAATAATTATATATATACTTAGACCGAAGTAATAATTAGTGGTTAGTATAGCTTATTATAATAGTATATATCACTACTATATATAATCAGTAGGTAGTATATAGTCTCTACACTCAATTATTTCTGAGATACACCCTGTGCTTTGAATAAAGTACGTATTTTATAGTATGGTGTAGACTATACTACACTTACTATAAACAACTGATATAGCTATAGTTGATTTATCATCTCAGTATATATTTATTAGAGTAAGTGTGATATCTACTCCTACTAATTATAATATATAGTATACTTATTACGTATAATAGATATCATACTACCGATATACTATAATAATAGTGACTTTAATAATATTATATAGTACATATATATCTAAGATTATTATTATTATCTACTATATAAGACCTTTATAACAAGAGTAATAATATTTATATATTAGATATTATATATATTATGAAGTATATACTTTTATATATACCATATATATTTTCTATATACTTAGGTAGATCTATATATTATTCTAAATAATATTATATAATATTATTATTATATTACTACTACTATATATATAGCTTGTACTTATCAGTACAAGTAAACCATATAGAACCGATGATAGAAAAGAATCATGATATATAGGTAGTATATATAGGTATTTATATTATAAAATAAATATGTATACTATAATATATGTTACCTATAAATAATAAATATATCTGTATAATATGTATTTATAATATGTAATATATACATAATAAAATATATAATGTTACGTACATAATATGCGTACTGTAAATATAATTGTTCTTATAAATATTTATACCTATAAATATATATTATAGTATATATATATTTATATTAATATATAGTATATATATATATAATATATATATATATAACTATATTCATATAAAGTATATCACTTTATATATATATCATACTCATACTATATATTATATATATATATATATATACCTGAGCTATTAACATTATATATAAAAAGTAAATAGCTATATATTATGATATAGTTAGCTACAGTATAATAGAGAGTACTATTGAGCTTTTATATAATAAATATTTCTATATTTATGGTATATATATAATATAATTATATAGTAAGTAATATATTATGATAGATCCTATATCTATCTATGTCAATAACTATCTATATTATATAGATAGTAACCTTATATTAATCTAACTACACTCTATATATCACTATATATATTATATATATATATATATATTCGTATAGTATATTACTTAATATATATATAACTCACTAGTATAATATAATATATAATTCTATAACTTATAGTATATATATATATATATATATAGGAATAGCTAATATATATATACCATTTATATAAGGATATTATAACTAATATATAACTTTATAATTATATATACTTTATTATAATTATCTAGGTATATTATATATCTATATATTAGAATATAAATATTATTATAATATTATATATATATATTCTAAGTAATAATATATACTATTATTATAATACTATATTTAGAATAATATAAATATAGGTATAATGATAAGTATATATATATATATAATGTATATATATATTAATATGTTATATAATAATATAGATATATTAATATATATATTAATAATTAAATATAAATTATAAATATTCTTTTAAATAAAATGAATATGTAAGCTACCTATATATTGCCATGCGAAAATCTTTTGATAAGACATTTGGGAATCCAAAAATGAGGAAATTGATAGAAATTTTTGGTTCTTAAAAATTAAAATATATAAATTAAAAAATGATACATATTTAATACAGAATCAATATACTTTACAAAGGAATTTATAAATTTTTTATTTTTAATTTTATAGAGTAAACCTTCTTAACAGTCAAGAACAATCTTAAAAAGACTAAACAATAACAAATTTAACACCAAAATTATTGATAAAGTTGGATCTAAGAATACAAAAATTAGAATTAATCAAAAAGTATGAAAAGAAAAATGAATATAATTTATGCATATGGGATGAGCAAATATTAAATTAATATACGACATGTGAGAAAATAATAATAATAATAAATAATAATAATAATAATTATAATAATATAATAATAATTAATAATATAATAATAATAATAATAATAATAATAATAATAATAATATATAATATGGTAATAATAATAATAGATAATAATAATAATATAATAATAATAATAATAATAAATAATAATATAATAATAATAATAATAATAATATAATAATTAATAATAATAATAATAATAATAATAATAATAATAAAACTAATAATATAATCAAAAATCAAAATAAAAAATATTTATTCAGATAACATTTACAATTTTCATTATATTAATAGAGATACACATATATTTTAATAATATATAACAATTTTCAATAAGACAATTAATTAAATAATGCAATTTCCCCGCTATCTGAACAAGGGTCCTACTATTGCAACAACAGTGTTATGTGTCGCTTTTGAGGCCCGAATAACAATACATTCATTTTCTTATATTTCATCATTGTTTATTACAGTTATATTTTGTGCATCAACATATATTTCTTTCATTTCTTCCTTCAATAGTAAATTTTAATGTATTAAATTTTAGCAATAATAATAATGGTAATTACAATAACTATGATTAATACCTAGTGACTATACCGATCAGTGTAGTAGCTATGCAGTTTTTCCATAACTCAATAATTATGTTACAATATATATAATATATAATAATAATATTATATAATAATAATAATAATAATAATATAATAAATAATAATATATATATAATAATAATAATAATATAATAATAATAATAATAATAATAATAATAACTAATAATAAATAATAATAATAATAATAATATATATAATAATATTATTAATAATATGAATAATAATAATAATAATAATAAATAAATAATAATAATTAATAATTAATAATTAATTAAGATATAATTTAATAATATACATAATATATTATATATATAGATAAATAAAATAATATATTTAATAATAATATATACATTAAGTAATATAAGGATGATTATATAGTAACTTAATACTAATAGGACTAATTGCTTCTCAATTTGATTATAACGTAATAACTATGAAGTTTTTATAAACTCAATTAAATTAATGTTACATAATATTTATTATAAATTGATAATAATAAATCAATAATAATTTAATAAATAATTAAAATTATTAAATAAATTAATAAATGAATAATTATAATATATATAATACTAATAATAATAATAATTAAATATAATAAAAATACATTAATATAATTAAATAATAATAATATAATAAATAATAATAATAATGAATATAATAATAATATTATAAAAATAATAATAATAATCAATATATATAATAATATATAATTAATAATTGATATAAAATTAAATGAAATTATAAATAATAAAAATCAAATAAATAAAATCATAAAAATAATGTAATAATAATTATTTACATAAATAATATTATATAATAGTATCAATAATAATAATAATAATAATAATCAATTATTAGTAAATAATAGATAAATGTATATGTAGTCCAAAAATAAATATAATAATTATGTTCTGAATAGAAATAATCTTAAAAATTTAAATATGAATTATATAATAATAATTAATATTATAATAACTTATTGAAATAGAATAATTGAAAGAAACTATGATTATATAAAATTAAAGGATTTAAAAAATGGAAAAATGGAGAAAATAAAAATAAATAATAAATAAAAAAATAGAAATAGATAAAAATTATTATAATAAATTTAATAATTAAAAATAATATATTATAACAAATATTAATTATTAATGAAAATTTAATTAAGATTTAACATAATAATTAATATAAATATAATATAATAATAATAATAAATAAATATAATAAATATAATAAAAATAAATATTAATAACTATAAATAATATAATATAATAAATATATAATAATAATATAATGAATAGAAATTTATATTAGAAATGTAATGAATATAATAATATATATAAAAATAAATTAAGAAAAATTAAATAAAACGATAAAATTTAAATAAATAATATATTAATAAAAAAACTAAAAATTATAAGAAGTGAAATAGTGACCATGAAGATAAATAAATTACCTAAGTAAAAATTGGATTTTATTGTGGGTTTACCTTGATATATACTTAGTCGTACACACATGTTACTCTCTCTAGCCATTATGTTTAGGAAAACACTAATGCAAAAGATTATATCACAAACTGGGATTCAGTGATAATTGTGAGCACAGTTAAAACTCTTGATTTAATTAACTCAATCAGTAATACATAAAATGGTGGTTGGTAATAATAAACTAAATAATAATAAAATAATATATCACTAATATATATAACTACATAAAATATAAATAAAATATCATTAGTAAAGTGCTACAAATAATATAGTTATAATTTATATAAATAATAATAAATTATATAAAATATAAACTTACACACATTAACATAAACCAATTATATTATTAATGTAAAGTAAAATATATAATTGAAAATTAGTAATAAAGAAATCATACATTAAAAGATATAAAAACAAATAATTTCTTATATCTAGTCACTTTTTCCTTGAAATAAGTTCAGATGACAGTCAGCAATAATATATCTATATATATTTGCTAATATTATACGATTCGTACATATATAGATGATACACTCTGAAATATAAGAGACAAAATTATTTCTAATTAATAATAAGTAAATAATAATATAATTCATATAATTAAATAATAATAATAATAATTAAATAATAATATATTAACATACATTCGTAGCAGAACATAAAATAGCCGTCGCATCTTAATAATTAGGTGGAATTGGAATCAGATTACATTATAATCGAACTTTATTATTTAACATACATTGGTTAGAACGTATACACAAAGCACCCATGATTAATAATTTAAAATGCATTAAGTAACCTTTAATTAATGTTTAAAATGTTTGAAATGAAGATATTCCTTAATTAAGAACAGCGTAGTATGAATGAAGTAAATGAATATATAAGAGAAGTAGAGAAAGATAGAGAGAGAATATATATCAATAAGAGATAAGAAGTGAGAGATGATAGAAGAGAAGAATGAAGAAGAAGAGAAAAAGATTAATAGAATAAATATTTATTAAATGTGAAAGGTTTAATCAAGCAATTGAATTATATAGAAATCCTCCGCTACAAATGTTTTGCTGTTAGATCATGTGTAGGATTAAGTAGATGATTAGCTATGCAATATCTTTTTAATCGTTACATATTTTATATTCGCCAATAATAATAACTCGGAGAGATAAAAAATAAATATGAAAAAAATACACAAATTTATATATAAATACATGATAATGCATTTATAATGAAGCAGTAGTATAATGTAAATACACTCAATATTAGTTTTATATATATAATTAATGAGTAAATTATAAGGTTAATTGATTAATAAATAAATTAAATTTATATAACATTAATAGAGTAGAAAAGCTAACTTATCACATTAATTTATTTCTCAGAGATAGTATAATTTTAGATTAGAATAAGACTTTTACGTCATACATTTAATCATTAAAAGTATTGAGACAAATACAATGTTACACACTTTTAAAAGTTAAATGAAAAGAAACATAGAAATTATCATCGCACCTCATAATTAGATTTAGATTAGATATTATAATTAGTTTTTTGAATCACAAAAAGAATATTTTTTTTATAACTTAGAAGTAAGAATGATGTAATGATAATAACACTTCTCACGAGTATCAATAGCTATTAATACATTAACTTGATTAACCGTATGAACTTTCAAAATATCATGCAAGTCTCATATGACTATCAAATACCCTTGGAAGTTTTTCATATATCCCAATCAATTTTGTTAAATATTTTCACAAATATTATCGTAAAGAAATGAACAGAATTTAATTAAAACGACCATTGAATGTTTGCTCTATGCACTTAATAAATATAATACTAGGTACATCAAATTCATACATCGTAAGATTGTTCATTAATTAATGTTATCAATTTAGATAAATAAAAATATACAATTTAATCCAGTCCTTTGATATAAATTACATCACTAATTAATATAAGTAAGTATTTAATTTATATTAATATATATTATAACTAAATTTATATATATTAAAATTAATTGAGTTGTAAAATGCAATACTATATGAGACTATCAAAACCCAATTTGAGTTCCTTTCATAAAATATGATTAACAAATCAACGACCATAATTAAATAATAATTCTTCTATCCAAATTTATAAAAATTGAGAAAAGAGTTTCTATTCCTAAATAAATCTGGAATAAAGATAATTTAGAGAAAAAGATCAAAATTAATTAAATATAATAAATTAGTATTATTTTTCACCATTAATTATTAATATTATAAACTTAAACAATGAGTAATATATACCTCACTATTAGTCCTAATTAAGTATAAATAATAAATTTAATATAAATAGTAATATAATAATTAATATATAACATGATTTTTGTAATCAATATTAATACTATATATATAGGTTCAACCTTTTTATTTTATGACACTTCATTAAATGATAATAATTATGTATTATGATTTTGTATTGAATGGAATATGAGCATTTCATTTTTTAAAATAAAGGGGGCTTGATATGTGAACTAACTTTCTCGTCACGCTGTCTTTCTATGACTCTTGTTTTTCAACTGTTCTTAAGGAGTTTTTGATAGTTATTTTTTCCATGATAATTTAGATAACAATAAGTTTCAGGCTTATATTATTTTGATTTTATAATGACTGCTCTCGCTTACTTTTGAAAAGAAGGAGCTTAGTCTTTAACTAACAAGATTCTTTTGATATAATGTAAAGTGACAAAGATATTTCAGGATACTAAAGGTTTTTTTATAATCTAAGGTGTTGTATGATCGTAGAAGCTTCTAGCAGCGCTTAGGAATCGTATAAAATATTTGCTTTCTTTGTAAAAGGAGGTATAGTTTGTTGTTTTAAGGAATGGGCCCTATTAATTAATGAAGCAAATTCAAAATCTCTTTTATTCTGTATATATTCAATTTTTGATTCAATAACTATACTAAATTGCTTTTTACTATGAGAATTGAATACATAGAGATAATCACACAACAACTAACCCGGGTAGAGACAAGTATATGCGATCTTGAAAGAGTAGAAAATTAGAACCACATTAGAAAATTAAGATATAATCTAATGAGTTATAAAAAGTAATTGGAATTTAGATCACAACTTGTATAGGACTAAATATAATATTATAAATAATTATTATATTATTAAAGTATAATAATAATTAATATATAAATAATAAGTAGGAATAATAATAAAATATAATTAATTATGCTAAATTAATTTAATGGAAAATATTTACAATAATTATATAACATAATAATTAATTAATAATTAATATTTTTATTATATATATGACTATTATTTTTAAATACTTAACTTTTAACAATGTTTTAGTATTAAATTTATTTTTTATCTTTTTGTAGGTATAGAACGTTATAGTTAGGTATGCTTTTGGTATAAATATGATGGAAACGACTTACAATTTTTGGGTTTCGCTCTAGAATCTAACGCTTACATTTCACTTCTTCTCTCACCTCTCTCATTTGCCTTTATATTTCCATTCATTACCCCCCTCGTCCGTGTTTCCTTTTTTAACATCGTAGATATTTTATGTCAAGTTTCTAATGTAAATTTCTCGGTTTCATTGTAGTTTGAGTAACGGACCAAATGCACTATTGTATACTCAAACAATGAACACACGCGATAACACTCTCCTATATCATATAATAAGTAATATTATAATTTGCTAATATATTAATTATAATATATACATTAAATAATGAATATATTATTAAAATATATATTGAATAAATTAGATATATAATAATATAATAATATAATAATATAATATAATAATTATATATAATAATATAATTATAATTAAATTATTAAAATTATATTAAATTTATTATAATTTAAGATAATTATATTATATATTATTTATTTAATTATTTATTTCATAGATTATTATATATTTTATTAATTATTAATATCTTATATATTATATATTTAATTTAGTATATATAATTTAATTATTTCAATAATTCTTAAGAAACTCTTTATACTCAAATATGCTTTTCTAAAATGTTATGCATAATTATTTATCCTATACGTAATATTATTCGGATATAAATCAATACATATTTATTTAATTAACTTATAATAATTATAATATTTGGTATAATTATTATTATTTTATATCTTTATTTCAGTGTTAATTTATTATTATTAATTATTATATATTATATTTTATTAATTATTAACTATAAGAAATATTATATATATTTTATGAGTTACACTGAGGGTAGTCAAAGTGGTTATTCTCTGGGGGACTAATTTAACCTCAAGGCGTATATAATTACACGTGATATATATTTTTATTATTTACTATTTAAATATTACTAAGTATCTAGATACCAGTGACTGAGCTCAGGCTTTTAAGGGGGGATAGCACAGAGGTCCGGGCCTATTCCTCTATATAAAAAACAATAAAATACACAAGTAAATATGTAATAAAATATAATTATATTCAAATTTTAATATATATATTAACATAAAAAATTTTTACATAAATGTCTTAAAAAATATTTGTTTATTAAATAGAATTGAAAGTTAAAAGTGCAGGTTATTGAAAAGAGTTTAATAAATATTTTGGTGTGAAAATAGTATAATTTAAATGTTTTATGCCTATTAAAGATCATTTATTCCTCTTGGCGCGAAACATGATAGCTGTAGTTTCTCGATATAGAAGGGGAAATCAATTGAGGTCCCTTGGTCACAGGTAAGGGTTTTGATACTTCGGCTTGTCTCAACTTACCTTTAGCGTCCATTGTAGAAGATTAGTGCGGAATTCAATCACACTTGCCTTCTTCTGTTGTCCAATTCTAGTATATTGGTCCTCGCTCACATTGGAAACAGCAACACCTTTGGGTACCAAGTTGGGATGTAGATACTCACATAGTATGATGCTTACGGTGTATTGCTTATAATTAATTATGTCTACAAATCTTATTTTCACATAAGACAGCCGTAGAAGTTAAAAGTTTTGATCCCTCTTTTTTCACACATGACAGTTGTTTGTGTCGATCATCAGTGCCAAGGGAAAATATATAGAGAAATCTCCTAAAGAAACATATATTTCATGTTTGTGCAACATCATGGGTAATACGAAAAACCAATAATATATCAAATACTATTAAAATGAAAATTCTTAGAAAAAAATACTATTATCTAATAATAAATTATTTATATTATATTGATAAATGTAATTTATTTTAAAAATTTTTTGCGTGATAGTGACTACATATAATTAATATAGGCTTATAGATAATATATATCTCATTTGAGGGATATATAATAATATAATTAATTATATAATTGTATAATTATATATATATAGTCTCACCGGCACAACAATATATTCATACAATATAAATATATTAGTATGCTCTGTTATAGCATATATTATATAAATTATAAGTATTTAATATCACATTATTATTAATATTAATAAATATATATTATTATATATTATTAATATAATTAATATATTAATTATATATTATATAGGTATAATTTAATATTAATATATATATTAAAATATATTCCATTAACTATATATAAATATATATATATATTAAATATATTTTAAGTTAATTAATAATATATATATATACCTTCTAATTTATTAAATATTTAAATGTATATATTATATATTAATTAAATATTTAATTATAAGTTTATATTATAGTCGGAAAAGTTTAGAAATCATGCACTCAAGTATATATTTAATTCACTATCTAGAATTACATGATATATCGAGGCATCACGCCGCCGATATAGTTGAACATTCTATGAAGAGAAGATGAGTAGATAGAGTTTTTTTTTAAATATTAACTGGATTGGTTTAGGATTCTTTTATATAATTTTCTCATATCACATTTATTATATATTAATGAAAGAAAAATTTAATTTTATAAAATTTCTTATTACAATATTATCAGCGAAAATACTAGCACTAGTTGTAACACTGGTTGTAGTCTAGTATATATTCCTAAATGCTATCATAAATTCTACTTAAGATTGTATATCATCATATATTAGTTGAACTTCGTCTTTAATATAATTTCGTTGAATTAGCGGGTCCGTAGGTTGCCTTCATACTCAAGATATTACGTATGTTGCTATGGTGAATTATTTTCCAATGTAGGAGTCTAGTTTATAATTAAAAAATAATATATTAATATTATTGGATTAATTTTTGTTATCAAAATATTATTGGAGTCAAGACTTAAATATAAACGAGACAGTAACAAAGTAAAATATTTTTTTCTCATTTATTTATTTATTTACTATTATATATTAGTAATATTATTATATTTTGTTACTATATAATATATATATTATTTAATTGTAATTATAATAATCTAATAGCTGGCGCAGTGTTTGTGGTGTGTGTTCAAACGTGAGCATATTTCATGCGAACCAGCCATGACTGTGGGGTGATTGTCTTGGAATAGTTTTAGAGAGTTATTCAACGACTTTTTTTCATACTCGCACACATTATATATCTATGATTATATATATATATATATATTATTTATATATAATATATTATAAATGTACTGTATCATATGATATAATATTAATATATATAATATATATAAGTAATCGTAATTATATATATATAATATATTAATCATATATTAATAACTAGTAATATATAACCCTTCGTAGGTTTCTTGGACATATTTAGCCGCAAGGATATTTGCCAATTGAATCTAGGGTTCTTTGAGTTATACGGTTTGTTAGTTAGTTAAACCTATGTTATAGCAAAAGATGTTTCTTATTTTTTTTTTTTTTTCTGATAGGTTTATTGATCAATTTCGCCACATGTCAGCCGGGTATCATAGATATATTATACTATTATCTAAATATAGTTGATGGATAATATATAGGCAATTAGTAATATGTAGTATTTATTTTATGATAATTATAATATATAACGAATATAATATTCTATATATTTATATATATTATAGTATATTATATTATATAATTATATTTTTTATATTCATTATATATTATAATATTATAAGTATATTATATTATATTATTATATATTATATTAATATTAATATGTAATATATATATATATATATATTATATATATATATATAATAGTTATAATAATATATATGTGTGTGTGTGTTGTTTGTGTAACTTGTGTGTGTTGTGTGTGTGTGTGGTGTGTGTATGTGTGGATCGTGCGCGTTTGTAAACTTGAATTGAAAGAAGTTGCAGATAAAGTTAGGACATTATTATTTGAACTAACTGTAAGAGAATTAAAGAAAAACAGATCTTTTGGATTACAAACTCCCTTTCTATCTTTGCTCAAATTAACTTCTCAGAGATAATGAAATTCAAAATTATTCTTTTAAAATTGATCACAAAATCTTAATAAAAGAAGAAAACCCTTAAAAATATGAACTTGGTTTCTATATGAAAAAAATCAACTTTGTGTCTAAATAAACTTTTGCATCATTTCCAAAAATTTCAAAAAAGAAAAAGGAAAAAAATTATTGAAGTTCTTTTCGACAAATTTTAAATTGTGAATTCATCATTCGCTAAATTGATGTAATTAAATTAATTCAAAATTCAAACTTAACTTCAAATTAAAATAGTTTCTTCAATTGAATAGAAAAAGCAGTTATGAATTTTGATTAAATTTTTGAAAAATTTGCCTTTTAAAAAAGCTGCTTAAAAAAAAAACTATTCTTTTTAATACTTTGGTAATTTTCAAAGAAAAATATGAAAAAAAAATTGTTTTATTTCTATGTAATTTAAACAATTAGTAATAAAAAAATATAAATATTAATTTTTTAAAAATATTTTTTTCTGTGCAATTTTGGTGATCATTTTTTATTTTATATATAATTATTACACATTTTTTTTAAAATTGAAAAGTAAATTAAAAATGATGTTATTTTAATATTCATTATATTATTAAGAATAGATTTATTGATCGAATTGATGACGATTTTCATGATGATGATGTCAATTAAAGCCAAAATGAAATTTCTCAAATAAATATGTCTAATAATAAAGTCAAAGTTCAAGGAAGAATATTTTTTTTTTTTTTAAAAAGGCATATTTTTCCACTATAGTTTGTCTATAACAATTAAAAAAAAAATAAGTACATTAATTTTATTTCTCTTTAACAATAAGTCTGTTGTAATTTGTTCTAATATCTTTTTCAAATAGACTAGAGAGAGACACACATTAGAAATATAACTTTATTCATTTCAGGATAATCACAAAATCACTCTCTGGAAATTCAGTCAATAAGAAAAAAGATGAAAACGTTTTTCCAGAGTTTTGTTTTGATTACCTTTAAAGTGTATGATTCACGTTTGAGCGCAGAGCATTACAGAAACTTTTTAAATTTAATAAAAAGTTGGTAAATTTTTAATAAAGTCAGCCTTTAAGTATACTTAAAAATTAAGTGTATTAAAAATTCATAGCTTAATTTCACTTTTTATATAATTACTTTTGTTTACTTGTTTGGTTTTGGCGGAGTGAGTGGCGAGGCGAATCGTGATGCCGCCCTCCTCTTCTATTCCCGCAGTGAAATGCGAGACTCTCTCGGGAATCTTACTCAAACAGAGCGAGGAAAATTAATAACAATCGTAGCGGTAAAGAAGCCTCGCTGCGGCCAACTCTGTTTGATCGTCGGCGGGTAAAGAAGGAGAACTGCATCACTGATTAACTATGGAATTCTACTTTTACGAAGCAGTTAACATGAGAAGCAAAAAGAAAGAAGAGGAAAAAGTAAGAGGCCAGAAGAGGCGCTTTTCAAGGGGGAGATTTGGATCAGTTCTATTTACATTTAGAATTTAAATCAAAACACCAACACACCACAACCAAACGCCACACCAGAACACCCACACCAAACCAAGAAGACCCAGAACACACCAACCACCACACCACACCCACACACACACCAAACAACAGCCAGAACAAACAACCCACCACCAAGAGACACACACCAAAACCCATCCAACACAAACACAACACACACACCACACCCAAACCCATAGAAAGACAAGCAATAAAAAAAACAGGAATTTGAACAGGAGAAAGAACAAGAACAGAAAAGACACAAGACCACACCCACCAAGAGAACCCAGAACAGAAGACACGCAACAACCACAGACCAGAACCAAAAAACCAACAGAACCACAACCCCAGACCAACAACACACAGAACAAAACAAAACAAACAAACGAACACACCCCCAAGCACCAAAAAAAAACAACAACAAAACCACAACCAACAACACCTACCAACCCCACAACAACAAGACCAAGACAATGCCATTCACAATCAACAACAAAACAACCAGCAACAACACACACACAACCAATACACGCCAACCCACCAACACCCCACACAAACCCACGACCAAAAGCCCCACCAAGCCCAAACTAGACAGCCCAAACCCGCACCCCCCAACAAAAACACCACACACACCCAACCACACCACACAACCCAAACAAACCCCACCAGACAACAACGAAACCCACACAAACACCACCCAACACCAAACCAACCAACAATCGAACAAAAGAGAGAACCCAACCAGAGAGAAAGAAAATAAAAGATATAGAGAGAATAGATCAGAAAGAAGAGAAGAGAAGAGAAAAGAGTAAGAAACAAAGAAGAAGAAAAGAGAGAAGAGAGTAGAGAAGAGAAAGGAAGAGAAGAAGAGAAAGAAAGAAGATAGAGAAGAGCTAAAAGAAGAAGAGAGAGAGAGAGAAGAAGTAGAAGAAAGGACAGAGAAAAGATAAGAGAAGGAACAAAGGAAAATTTGAGAGTTAGAGGAGAGGAGAAGAGAGAGAAAGAAAGAAGAAGTAGAGATAGACAGAAGAGAAGAGAGAAAAGAGAGAAGAAAAAGAGAAGGAAGTAGAGAAAGATAAGAGAAGGGAAGGGAAGACAGAATGAGAAGAAGCAAGAAGAAGAAGAGAGAGTAGAGAGAGAAAAGTAAAAATAAAAGCAAGAAGGAGAAGAAAGAGACAGAATTGACATACAAAGAAGCAAAAAAAGGAGAAGACGATGCTGTTCAGCGGAAAATTTAATGCCATGAAGAAGAGCAGCAAAATCAAGGAAATTTTGGAGGACTTTCTGCGTCACAGTTAGATGCTTAGTTAAGGAATGATTAGTATTCCACATCGAGGCTAACAATAATTGAATTTCGAGAAGACATTTGACACAATTCCTCTACAAAATCATAAGAATTCTTGAACAGCGTATTGATTAGACCCAATAGGGCTGAAGGAGTGAACATATATACTTAGACAACTGTAAATTACGCATTTTAAATGCAGCCAAGATGGGTCTAGCTGGACTGGACAGTTTGCAATGTAAATACTACTTTAGGACAGGTAAGGAAAGAATGTCCAATGAAGAACCGGTTGCATACACACTGTTTAGATAGAGTTATATTAGATAATAAAAATATTACATGAGTATTCAATTCTCTGAGCTTCCTGTTGATCTTACCTTCCAATTTCAATTTCTAATTTTGGATTATGCTTACCTTTTCACAACTAAACAGTTCAGAGGAATTCATCGCTAGAATAAAAGAACTCCATTTCAGAGGGGAAATGGATTTCTCATCATTTTAAGTTGGGATTATGGGCAGAAAATTCATTTTTGGATTCCATTACGAAATCTTGATTCCTTTCGAATTCTAAATGGTTCTGTGCCCGCTCCCCTTTTAATTTGAATATGGAATAATTTTCAAGTCAAGTAATATAAAGATAAATACAAGGCAACTTCGCCTCTACAGTATAGTAACTTCCTTTACTGGTATGAATTTCTTGAGCAAATCCTTTAAGTTTTGAATGTATGGAGCAGGAAAAATTCATTTTTTGGAATTCCCACTACGAACTTAGATTCCTTTTTCGAATTCTAAATGGTCTGTGACCGCTCCCTTTTATGCATGAAGAAATTTTTCAAATAAAAAGGAGATGTTTCTACAAAAAGCAACTTCTCTATATCATCTGTCAAACAATAAAGTGTTTCTCCTCGTTAACTACAGCTTTTGAAACTATTTACGTGCCGCATTGATCAAATCTGGAAGATACATTAAAACGCCTAAAATATATCTGGACCTTTCCTTGGGATTCAACGGTTCGTATCTGATGTCCGTATTGTTAACTTGTGAAACTCAATTGTTAAAGTCCATATTAAGATTATGTATAAACATTTTAGTATTTTTATCCATTTAAATGTTTGATAGTTTGTTTTATATCTAACGAGATATAAAGAACCCAAATATGAGAACTTGTGGTTTAAATGCCACCTTTTATTTTCTTATAAGTATAACGATTAGATTATTTTTATGTATTCAAATATTTGGATATATGTTTAGATCTTCGGATGAACCAGTTTATGCTTCGATATTTGAATATTCTTTACATTTTCACGGTATATATTTTTGCTTTCAAATGTTTGTATGTCTACTTTATGTCTTCCGACATAATTAAATATGCTTGCATAATGAAAGTACTAGTAACTTTATGATTTTAGTTATTATTCTTGAAGGTATAATTACTTTATTATAACATACTGTCTCACTCCGTGTTTAGCGCGGGGAAGTAATGTAGCACATCCATTTTATAACTTTGTAAAATTTAAATAATTTTGTGTTCGTACTTATGCCAAGAATTTCAGCGAGCAAAATGTATAGCAAAGTCGAAAAATGAAATTCACTTATATAACCCGTCCTAATGGAAGATACTCGAGCACATATATTAAAGAATAGGAAAGAATCAGAAAGATAATAAATCTCAACTGAAGAGATACTATCTCATAGAAACCCTCAAACTATAAAGAAAGCGCAACTTCTTCGGCAAAGGAAGGTTTAAAATTTAAGGAAGGGCTGCACGACTCCGAAACTCCAGGGATCGCAAAGAAATTTTCCACGAAAAGAAGGAGTGCCGCAGGCAAGCTGTAGAAGGGGTGAAAGCGGCGCTGGAAAAGTCCGTGACACTACCCAAATTCGCTTAACGAAGAGTATAAGAATACACAAGGGACTTTTGTTACATCTTTACTAATGTTGACAATAAAGAACTACCTCATTCAAAAGAATATGGATTTTAATATTACCAATCACAATAAATAACTATATTTAGGGTTGCTTGCTCTCAATAAGATAAAGAAGCCCACAACTTAGCAAGTAATAGACCCAATAATATAATATTTAACAGTATAATATATATAAGTAGTACTAATATCATTTATACAAAATATATATAATACTATATAATAATATAAGAATATATATATATAAGAACTATTATATAAGATGCATAATAATACATAAAAGTTACTTATATATAAAGTAAAGTATAATATATAGATATATAGATAGTATATATTATAATATGAATATATATATTATTATATTAATATACTATAACCTTATGAGTAGGAAATTTTCATTAATTATGTTTCTTAGCTTAATGTAAAAGTCAAATTATATATGAAACTATAATTTCTAACCCCTATTACATTTTAATTCACAAATTGTTAATTGAAAGAAATCGAAATAAATTGAAATATTTCGTGAGTCATTTCTTTAATATTTTACAAAATTTTAATTATAAATTGTTTATTTTATTAATACTTTTGAAAATATACTTAAGCAAAAAGAACGAGTGAGAACACTTTTCGAGCTCCTACTCATTCATTTATATTAAATTTTCAATAAAATTTGTATGATGAAATCAATTTAATTAATTTTTGTTTTATTACATATTTATATAAAATTCGAAATAAAAGTTATAAACATTTTTCAAAAATCCTGAAGATGATTATTTTTTTTTTTTTTTTTTTTTCTTTTTTTTTTTTTTTTTAAGACAGAAAATAAAAAGGCTACCACAAAATCGCTTATTAATCTTTGCGCAAATATATAATATACACAATCACAAGAGATCGAATTACACAGACGCTCTACAATACTAACACATATAGACTGATACGCTCTTCATACCCATAAATAATACTATACTCTATAACAAATCCACAACACACACAAGCTAACCCACAAACCCGTAACTAACACCAACAACTATATACCCAGACCTAAACAGCACATAATAGTACCGATCCACTAAGCTAACCACCCTTTATATATTAAAGTACTATATATACTATATACAATACCATCTCCAAGTCAAAATAACAAACCTAACTCAAACAGCCGCATCCCTAAACCACCCGTCCACACACACCATAACTAACAAATCGACCAACCTTAATCAACTCCAACGTCAATCAAAACCACTACAACCATCACCTACTCACATAAGAGCAAACATCACCTCACTCCGCCTACCGACTTAACATTCCACTACAACTATCCACATTATACTCATATACTCACTTATACCAATTATCTATCCATAATCACTACCATTACACACAGACAGAAATCAAGTATTCCTTCCACACGATGAATACACCCTACACACCCTAATATACATACAACCTCAAGCAGCACCAGACGCAACCCATCTAAACACCTACATTAAATATATATATAAAGTATATTATATATAAGATAATATATAATATAATATATATAATATATACTTATAAATATATAATATTAACAGTGATATATATATAGATACCTATATATATAATATATTTTATATAAGATATATATATATAATACTATTAGTATGATAAGTAAGTAATATATATATGATAAAGTAGTATAATTAATATTCCTATATGAAAATTAAAAGAATATATATATATACTATAAGAAATATATATCATATAATATATTATATATATAAGCTATATACTATAGTATATAATATATATAAAGTATATATATGATATATATAAGAATATATATATACATATATATATAATACCCAGCATCCCGAAGATGGCAGGGGCATGTAACTAAAAAACTCATAACATTCGTACAGGAAAATAAATACATTTTTGCATCTCAGCAGAGGCAGATTTCATCGATCCCGAAACTAATTTTTTTATTTTTATTTCTAAAAGATATTTATGTAATAACACTTTAAATATTGAGTTAATCTCATCTGGCAGGCGCTACGCTGTGATTGACTTTGAATCTTGCATTAGTTCATAGTTCACGAGAGCAAAAGTGCCAAATAGTATTTTATTTTTACGCATTTGGAAAAGTAAAAATATTTTTTCTTTTAAGTTGTTCTTTCTCTTTAGGGGGGTTCGAGCCGACGGAGGGACAGAGGGGGGACGAAGTCCCCCCGTCGTGCCCCGGTAAGCCGAGAAAAACCCTCGACTCTGTCCGATCTTTAGTTTTACCCGTGGGAGAATAATTGCTTTAGTTTAAAAAGGAAAAAAAGGCGAACGAGAAAAGATTAAGAGACGATCAGAATAGTATATCTTATAATTGTTAGGAAAAACAAAAAATATCGAAGATAAATAGGAAAGAAGGGCAAATATAAGAAGATAATTTAATTTCTTTTCTATGGAAATTTTACGAAAAATAATAAATGCAGACGAAAAGACAGTATCAATTTGAAAAAAAATTAAGCTTCACACATGCACACACGACCCACACACACTCACACACATAGTATAAATATATATATAACTCATATATGAGTTGACTGCCGTCATGAGTAATCAACAAGACTATATATAGAAGTATTATATAGGTATATATATATATAAATATAAAGAATATATATTATATATATATAATAAGATATATATATAGAATATAAAATTAAAGTATAAGATATATATATATATATATATAGTATATACAGTAATATATACGATATATATATAAAGTATATAAATATATAAAGATATATATAAGATATATATATATATACTAATGAATATTACATGTCGATTAATAAGTGTCTGTTCACGGTTTAATGGATAAAATTGTAGCACTCAAGACTTCCAATATTTATATGAAAGCTCTAACAATTCTTTTACTATTAAGTACTTCCAGGTTTAATTTGATCTTAATGCCAAGCTAATAATCAGTTTCATCAACATCGAGAAATAGGATTCGTAAACGAATAAACCTGAAAAAAATCGATATCATTTAAAAAATATAAATATTTTTACCTAATCGTAAACCGGGAAACTACCCTAAAAGAGACCTAAACTAACAATGTGACCTAAAAGAATAACACTAAACCAAAATTAAAGCCTAACCTAAACTAACAACCCTAAAAATAAACCAAAACCTAAACCAAAACCCTAACTCTAACCTAACCCTCAACCAACCGTTAGCACTAAAAAAGTCAAAAATAAAGTCTAACCATAACCTAACATAATCTAAAGTTACAATTCAACAAATAAGTTACAACTTAAAAAAAAAAATTAATGAAACATAAGCTAAAGCGTAACTAAAAAAATAATAACTAACCTAAGCTCAACATAAACCTAACCTAAACCTAACTCTCTCTCTCTCTAACTCTTCTCTCTCTCTCTCTCACTCAGTCGCTCGTCTCTTCTATATATATAATATAATATAATATCATATATATAAAGTATAGAAAATATATATTATCAGTACTATAACTATATAAAATATACAAGATATATATATA